>JALBZD010000223.1:0-44906 GCA_038050675.1 Globisporangium cylindrosporum | reverse complement strand
CTGCCGGTGCGTTTCTTGCGCTTGCTGCGCTCAGGGTCCTTCAAGTAGTTGCGTATCGTCTTCTCGTTGCGACCAAGGTGGCGCGCGATCCATCTGTTGCTCTTTTTCTCGGTCTTGAACGCGACGACCTGGCCGACCTCTTGCTCCGTGAGCTCCTTCCCTGTTCCCATCGCGGATCGATTTCGAAATGACGCCATGCGTTGTAAAAATGAGTAGGGAATTCATTGAAAGCATTTATTACAAAAACGACCTTGTCAATTTTTTTAATTACAAATCTTACCGAGGTGCGGACAAACTTTTGCGCACCACTGTAGTCGCAGAAGCGCTGTAATGTATTACTGATAGTAATACATCATACTATAAACTCTTTCCCGTAACATTTGCGTTAAACTCAAATATTAATATAAACAATCTATGTGAAAAATACAATCTTTTTCAATTGCGAGACAGGCTCGTTTTCGACACTGCCAAAAATCGCGGTGATACATTGTGCACCCGTCGCCCACCCGCACGTGCGTACTGCTCAGTCTTCAAAGAGAGCACGCCCAGCAGCAGCAGCCATGGCGCCGTTCGATGACAAGCCCAGCGAAGCCAGCGCCACTGTGCCCACCAGTACCAGTAGCAGCAGCACGTGGGGGCTGCGCCGGTCGCTCTTCGTGGTGCTTGGCGCGCTTGTGATGCTCGTGGTCTGGTCCATCGGCGCCGAGTACTCGGTGCTCACGACCGCCAAGAGCTCTTTCCTATCGCTCATCCACGCGGCCTCTGGTGTGGACAAGAACAGCCTGCAGTATTACCCAGAGGAGGTCTTTGAGACCGACTGGGCCACGAAGATCCCCGAGGCCGAGCTGCTGCACGTGAGCGCGCTGCATAAGGCGTGCGTGAAGCACAAGGACGCGATCATCCCGTGGAACTTTGGCATTGAGACCATCGTGGCAGCGGCGTCTTCATCATCTGGAGCCAGCAATGCGCCACCACAAACCGCAGACGACAACAATGCGAACAGCCCCGAGCTCGTGCTCGTGAACGAAGACGACCCGGACCTGCTCGAGAAGCTGCGCCAGTGCCCCGACGTCGACATCTTCATCCCCGCGGGCATCCGCTCCTTCGGCTACTGCGAAGACGCCGCCGTCTACACAAAATGTACGTCTGAGTTATAGCTATTGATTGCGCCACCTTTGCGAATATGCGCTTCGAAACTAACGTGCTGTTGTCACTGTTGTTATGGACAGTCCTGCAGTCGCGTATGCTGCCGTACTGGGTCACAAGCATCGAGTTCCACGACGCGGCGCGCAACCGCACGTTCACGTACCACGATCTGTGTCCGAACACGCCCATGATCTTCTTCAACCACTACTGGGAGGGTGTGCCAACCTCTGAAAAATGGCCCAAGACCAAACCGATTTACTTGATGCCGAACATCGAAATGCACGAGCTCGGTGCGGACAAGTACTGGGCGGCGGACATCGTGCTCTGCAAGACCGCGATCTGCGCACGCTACCTGAAGAAATGGTACAAGCAAGAGGGTAACCCGAAGCACACAAAAGTGCTCTACACGCGCCACACGACGTCTGACGTGGCGCTCGCCGTGCGCGCCAAGATCGGCGCCGACGCGATCCGCCCTAAGAACTTCACGAGCGTGCGCTTCACGCACACGGCGGGCACGAGCATCCAGAAGGGCACGTCGCGCATCCTGGACTGCTGGATCACGCGGCCGGACTTCCCGCTCGTGGACGTGTTCATCGCCGAGGAGCTCTGGAAAAGCGAGTTCGCGTCCTACTTTGACAAGTTCGTCGCCAAGGCGAAGAACATCAACCTACACATTGGCAAGCTGGACTCGACGCAGTTCGGCAAGATGATCGCCGAGAGCTCTTTCTTCCTGTGTCCGAGTTTCCAGGAAGGCTACGGCCACTACATCAATCAGGCGCGCGCATCCGGTGGTGTGATCGTGACCACGGACGTTGCGCCGATGAACGAGCTCATCACGCCGGACTCGGGCGTGCTCGTCAAGGCAAAGACGTTCAGCTACAGGCAGCAGTTTCTAGGCGGTTCATCAGAGGATCCGCACGCATTAAAGAATGTCGAGGGCTTCGTCGCGCGGTTCAGCGGCAAGGAGGTGTGCGAGAGCGTTGACGCGATGCTCACGAGCATGACGCCCAAGGACTACGAGACGCGCGCCACGCGAGCCTACCAGCAATTCCTCTTCGACACGATCTTTTTCGCGCAGAAGATGCAGGAGCTGCGCGAGTACGCACGCGCCAAGAGCCACCACTACCTGCGCAAAGAGGAGCCGGTCGCAGAGTAGAAATGAGTATGTGCGAAGCAAACAAGATACATAGAGAAAATTGTTGAGATCTGTCGAAAATGTACATCTTCAGTGGGTTCAAATACAATAACTGTCCACACAAGGTAGATGGATCTCAAAGCCTTGCAACGAGTACCAGCTTTAAACTACAGATAATCTCGCTCAGGGCGACACTGCTGACGGCGGGTTGCTGAACGCCGCGGTGTCGACGCGCAGATTCCCGAGGCGTTGCACGCCCTCGGGTGCTTTCGTCGTTGGTGTTGGAGATGCCCCTTCTGCTACGTTCTCGCCGCTTTTACTTCGTGCGTACTCCCGCAATTCCTGCATCGCGCCTGCGAAGACGTTCATGTCGGTGAAGTACTGGCGGTGCGCGTGCACGCCCATGGCCTGGCGCGTCTGCTCCTGTGTGGCGCGCAGCAGCGTGTCCACGGCGTCACACACGTGCTTTCCTGAGAACTCGGCCACGAGCCCCTTGCCGCCCTGGAGGCCGTCTCCTCCGTTTGTAAAGCCCGAGCCGAGAAACTGGTTCGGGTTGATCTTCCGCTTCGCGTGCACCAGCACATCCATGGACGACGCAGAGCTGGGCATGAGCTCGTTCATTGGCGCCACGTCCGTCGTGATCACGACGCCGCCCGCCGCACGTGCCTGGTTGATCGTGTGGCCGTAGGACTCGGACTCGCTCGGCGCCAGGAAGAAAGTGGACTCCGTCACCAGCTTGCTCCATTCCAAGGACGAAGGAGATCGTGCGCGCGTGTCCACTTGGACGTTCTCGCTCTTACGGATGCGCGTGTCGTACTCGCTCTTGAACCCACTGCTGTACTTGGCGTCGTCCATAGAAATTTCGAGTCGTGGGAGCTCCCGACCACGCGAGAGCCAGCAGTCGAGCACCTGCTTGGTGCCTTTCAGGTCGCCGCCAAGGTGCACAAACTTGGGTTTCCCGTACTCCTTTTGGGCGATCTCCATGCTGAGCATTTGCAGCGGCACTGACGGGTTCGGCGACGTGTGGCGCGTGTACAGCACTTTGGTGTCGCGGCGATTGCCGCGCTGCGCCTCCTGCGCGTACCAGGCCGAGACGCGGCTGAAGCACGCCTTGGTCTTGCAGAGCACCACGTCCGCGCCGAGTAGGTGCTCGCGGTGCAGCTGCGTCGAGTCGATGTTGGGCATAAGGAACACGGGCTTCTTCGTCTTTGTCTTGAGCTCCTGGGACGACCATTTGGCGTGCGACGGGAGCGCGTCCCAGTGGTGGTTGAGGAAGAGCATCGGGGTCTTGGGGCACAGGTCAAAGTACGTCACGGTGCGGTTCGCGCTCTCATCGCGGAGCTCCTTGTCGAGCACCCAGCGGGGAAGCATGCGACTCTGCAGGACTGTAAGAATACGAATCATTATTGTTAGCTCACGACCACCATGAAGCGTCACTCAGCATTCACGAACGAAACAAGCGACAAGCACTACTCACACTTGGTGTATACTGCGGCGTCTTGGCAGTACTCGTTGTCACCGCGCACCGCCGCGGGTACAAACACATCGACGTCCGGACACACGCGCAGCTTCTCCAGCAGCAGCTCTGGCGAATCGCGCTCACTCAGCGTGGAAGGGAAAGACGACGACGGTGCGCCAGTCCCGTCGATCACCGTGTCTTTCTGCGTCATGCACGCGTCGAAGAGCTGGTTCATCTGCATGAGCTCGTCGATCGGCAGGTTGGGCATGAACGCGAGCGGCGGCAGCGGCGTGGCGTTCCCTCCGTTCTCCAGCTCCTCGTCGTATTCCTCTTCCTCGTACACATCCACGACCGACGAAAACAGGTGCGTGGCGCCACCGTTCTCAGTTCCGCCGCCGCCACCACCGCTCACGTCGCTGTTCAAGTGTGACGGGTGCATCCCGGACGTGCGCGCGGCGCGGTCCGCGATCGCCGTGTACTCGACCAGGATCGAGAAGATGCCAAGAGTGAAGAGCACCACGAGGAAGTTGATGATGAGCACGTTCTTGCGTTGACGCTTGGCGCCTTTGCTCTTCTTCGTCTGCTGCTGGGACTGCGGAGTGCTGCGCATCGGCTCCAGGTCCAGGTCATCATGCTCGTGCTCCAGCGAGAGCGCCGAGAGGGCGGAGGAGGTGCTCGCCATTTAATGCGCGCGCTCCGATAAACAGGAAGGCGGGAGATGAATGCTCTCTCTCAGTGGCTACCTCCAGGGGAAGAATGGGGACTGATGGGCAGGTAGGCAGTAAGGCCGAGGCAATCAATCGCCAGCGATGGAAGGGAGCGCTGACGAATCTGCGTCGTCTTGTCGAGCCATTGTGCCTGGTTGTCACAGCGGAGATGAAAGGCGTCCCGTTGGGTTAAACGGGATCTGCGGTATGAACCGAGTTGGGGACGGTATTCCAAATCGATTCTGGTAAGGTGTGCAAATGGGTCGGGACAGTTGGGTAAAATGATCAAATTTTGTGGGGTTATCCATGAATTGCCCAACACCTATCCCTCTGTCCTCACAATGCGTCAACAGGTCAAGAGGCTGAAAAAAAGAACCCATTTCAAAGAGTTAGCATGATCGGACTTAACAGTCCTGGCTTGCTTTTTTACTGTATTTTTGATGCAAGAAATGCATGCGTATTTACAGCAACTGTATTTACAAAGTGAAGGCGTGAAACATCGATTTGAGTATTTACGCAAATCTGGAAACTAAATCATGATAATTTATATACGCATCGTGTTGCTCACCATTTTCCCCACTTTTCTAAAACAGTAAATACGCATTTTCCTGGTTATATATTTGTTAGAACACCATCAAAACGAGCACTGAATTCAAAGTGAGGCCAGGTGCATGAAACTCGATCATTGCTTCACTTGCGAGTTGAGCTGCGCACACTGCATCCCTGGATCCCTCATCTGAGCTTTCTCACTCTAACCAATAGTAGCCATACTGTCGGTTGTGATGGGTGCTGCTCGCTTATTCTGGACACTTCTGGAGCTCGTGGAGCAACCTTGCAGCGACTGGGGGGTTTCTCACAAGCGAGAGCAAGACGAGCGTCCCAGACTCCGTATCAGAGTATTGGAACATTTCCAGCAATGTGAACTTGCCGTGCGTTGCACGGGGAGCTCTGGATTTACAGCAGATCTGGTGTGGTCTTGTGAAACTCTAGCTTGGCCTAGTAATTCGCAACGACCGGCACCACGCCCTTGTTCCTACTGGGTCGTGACGAGTACGGATGGAATGGACTTTGCTTGCCAATCGTGCACAAATATCATGCTGCTGACAGAATATCTCAACTTTGACCAAATAAAGTTAAATAACCTGGTAAAACTAGAATAAACCCAGAAAGTACACAAAAATACAACCTGACTATAAGAGCATCGACGTCAACTTTCCCTTTAACAATTCTGGATTTTTCGATTGGTAACCCATGTTTACGTCATTACTCGTCACTATTCCAAGGATGGAAGAATACAAACATTCTCGCCCTCAAATGCTTACATTTCCATTTCAGCAACACTTCTTCGTTTCGCCATGCCCCATTTCCCATTTTCGCCTCTGTCAAACAGACAGGCACGAGGGCGAGCGACAAGACTCGACGCCACAGCAACAGCAACAACCAGATCACCAAGCCGATCACGATGGACGTGGGCATGCACTGCTCCGTGGGGGCGTGCAGCCAGGTGGACTTCCTGCCGTTCACGTGCGACTGCTGCCGCAGCGTCTTCTGCCTCGACCACCGCACGTACGACGCGCACGAATGCCCGCTTGCTGGCAGCAAAGACCGCCGCGTGATCGAGTGTCCGCTCTGCAACCAGATGCTGCACTGGACGTCCGAGCAGGACGTGAACGCCGTGTGGGAGCGCCACGTGCAGGGCGGCGAGTGCGCGCCAAAGGGTAGCGGTGGT
This sequence comes from Globisporangium cylindrosporum, assembly GCA_038050675.1. Lineage (NCBI taxonomy): Eukaryota > Oomycota > Peronosporomycetes > Pythiales > Pythiaceae > Globisporangium > Globisporangium cylindrosporum. The sequence continues at coordinate 38,730 of JALBZD010000223.1, read as the reverse complement.
AACGCAGTGGGCGAAGGTGCAGTCGTAAAGAAGAAGAAGAAGCCGCGCTGCGGGGCCGACAAATGCCGCGAAATCCTCACGGCGTCGAACCAGTTCAGCTGCACCAAGTGCCGACAGAACGTGTGTCTAAAGCACCGCTTTGAGAGCGACCACGATTGCGAGAAAGTGCGCGCACAGCAGCGCCGAACGCAGCAGCAGAGCTGGGGGTTCTCACGGAATAGCAATGCAGCAGCGGCTAGCGGTAGTGGCGCGAGTGCGAATAAAAGAAGCACAGCAGCTACGCGTATAGGCGGAAACAGCAACTTGGACACTGCACAACTGCAGGAAAACGCGAAGAAAGTGGCTACGAACGTCGTGAACGGCACGAAGTCCGCCGTGAACTCGCTCGTGCAGAACGCCAAGGTAACGTGACGCAGCCTCTTCATTTCGTTTATCCATTGCGTTCCGTATCGTCGCATATGTTTTGTCATGCTCACTCTCGGGATTATTCATTTGTCATATTATTATGTGCAGGCCGCAGGAGCAACGGTGAGCGCAGCGTCTGCGAATCTGATCACGACCAACTCGGAAGAGTGCCCAATCTGCCAGAAGAAGTTCGCGTACGTATTGCAGCTGATCGCCCACGTGAACAACGCGCATCCGGACTCGAGTTCTTCACCAAGCGGTTCTTCAGCGGCGCGGCCCATCGACTTGACGACCGCGAATGGATCTGCAGCGTCAGGATCTTCTGGGCGAGAGGTGTGTCCACAGTGCCACGCGGTGTTCAACGATATCAGCGCGCTCATCCAACACGCAGAGGTCGCCCACGCTGGCACCGTAGCCGCCGCAGGAGGTGCAGGCGGGCGAAGAAGATCTGGGACGAACAATGGCCAGGAGAAATGCAGCCTCCAGTGAGCGGATGCAGTTTAACATTGAGACCCGATGGTGACCCATATCCATTTTCCATAGACACACAAAGTAGAGAGAGAAAGGAAAGAGAACTCGCAGAGATGCGTCGCTATTCAATGTGCTTCGCCATCATTCTCTGCGACTCCTACTAGGCATTTAAAAACTCGTTTTAAATATAAAGAAGAGGGAAATGAACATGCAGCACGGAAAAGCAAATGAGTGGCGCCAGGTGACCACGTGCCCGCCCACACTCGAGAACGGCTCGTAGTGTGGGTTGCTAGCTATTCACCATATTCGGAACCCGACCAGTCGTGACGGTACACTCGCTCGCCATGCCGTCGCTATCACTCTCCTTGTTCTGCCGTCTTGATCCCCCTTCTTCTGACCGTCTTTCGTCTTCACCGTCATTCTCTCTCTCCAAATACACCAAGATGCAGTGAGTAGCCCGACTCTGGTTGAGCGCTCTCGCTCTCGCTCTCTCTCTCTTTCTTTCTCTCTTTCTTTCTCTCTCATGAGCATGAGCGTGAGCATGTGTTGCTACGCTATGCAGCCCAGTTCTCTATCCGGACTTGAAGAGCAGGATCGCGACCTGGCCGAGGTAGAAGTAGATGAAATGCTTGGTTTCGTGTGTGACGTACGAGCCAAAGTTGCGGCCAACGATGCAGTGCCACGTCGGGTTGTACTTCTTGTCGAATTCCTTCTTGATGAACGCCGCGATGTCCTTCTCGATGTTGTACTTCTCCAGCGCCTGCGACGCGCAGTCCACAGCGTCCTGCTGCATGTCCTCGTGCATGTCGGCGTTCTTGATTACGGCCTTGCGCTCTGACATGGTTGCTGGTTGTGCTTGCGCTTCTTGCGTGTCTTCTTGCCTCGAGCTTCTTGCTGCGTGTGTGTGTGTGTTGCTGCTGTTTGCCGAGTGAGCCAAAACAAACAGCACTGTCCCGCCCTCTCTTTTTGCCTTCAGGAAAGATAACGGAGCCAAACCGGTGCCAAACACAAAATAGAAAGAAAAAACCCCCATGAAACGACTGTGGAGGTGATGTCCGGATAAGTAGAGATCAGCTGATGAGAACAGCAGTTCAACACACGATTTATATAATTTACTATGCAATGTTTTACATCTGCACTTGATATCATCTGATCAATATATGATATTACTAACTCTACCCTGCTTGGAGCGAACTTCAAACGTGAAGGCGACTGTTCCGATACATTTCGAGAATATTCGTTATTGAAGCCGGAAATAACAACCCTGTTGACTGGTTTATAACTGAAATCCTCTTCGCCGCATACAAAAACGTAGAGGTATATAGAGATAAAATACGCGTCTAGCAAACGTTACCAACACCCGCTATCCGTTACGAGTCGCTTCATGCTTTCGTCGTCTTTTCAACCACCGCTGGCCGCCCGTTGCAACGCTGTGACGTGTGACGCGCACGAGCGCGCCAGCGACCCGTACGTGAGCAACTCCTCGTCCAGCTCGCGGTTGTGCAGCTTGGCCGCGTGGTGGAAGTTCGAGTTCTTCGCGTTCTTCTTCGTCGTCGGCTTCTGCGACTTGTCCGGCACGACGTTGTAGCCGCCCTCGAGAACCGACACGATGCGGCCCTCGCAGCACCTGCGATCGAACAGCAACCACACACACAAGCACATCCATAACCAGTTAGATCACCCCACCCACACGATGCACTGATACACACACACACAAAACTTACTCTTCGGCGACGCCAGCGATCTGCTCCGTGATCCACCCGTAGTCGTCTTCGCTCAGAAAGTAGTAAAAGTCGTCTGCGTGGCCGTCAAAGCCCGCGGAGAGCATGATCAAGTCCGGTTGAAATCGCTTCAGCGCTGGGATGAGCCGCTCGCGAACGTTCTGGCGGAAGATCTTGGACGCCTGCTCCATCAGCAGTTTCTTCGCCTTGGCCGACAGCTTCAGCCGCTCGTCCAAGTACTTTGGGCCGAGCACTTCGAGCGGCATGTTGATAATGTTCGCGTGGCCCTTGAGCTCCGGAGAGCACCCGTGGGGACCGCTGCCCGAGCACGGGTAGAAGTTGTCGTCGTCGTACAGGTGGATCGACGCGAAGAGCACGTTCTCCGAGTCTTTCTCGTCGCGCCAGGGCTTGTACGAGGAGAACTGCAGCGGCGACCAACTCGGCGGCAGCGGGTAGTTCTGCTTGTGCGGGATCAGGTTGCGGATGCAGTCCTCCGTGCCGTTGCCGTGGTGGATATCAAAGTCCACGATCGCGATGCGTTCAATGTTTACCGCTTTCTGTTTGTCGCTCGGAGTGTAATACGGTGCAGAGTACGTGCTCATCGCGTACGCGGCGCCGATCGCCACGTTGTTGAGTAAGCAGAAACCACAGGTGCACATTTCCGGACGGCGGTGGAACGTGTCGGCTTCGACGCAGCCATTCGGGCCAGCGTGGTGGCCGGGAGGACGAACGATAACAAACGCGTTTCTGTATTACACCATCAACCCATCATCCATCACCATCATTAGCGCCACCTGCAGATAAGCCCCTCCATGCATATAGAGAGAAGGGTCGTAGGCACGTACTTGGTTTCTTGACGGAGCACCTTGTCGACCGCATGGCAGACAGCACCCGCCGCGAGCCGGGCGGCCAGATAGCTGCTCTTGGAGATCGGCGAGTCCATGTCAAAGCTGCCGGCGGACGGCGGGTTTTCTATCGCATAGCATTTCTTCGCCTTCTCTGACTACAGAGGACATACATGAGGACAGTATGGACATGTGAGTTGATTGGGTCATCTCAGCACCAGTAATAGGATGGGCAAACAGTCAGACATTCAAGCAGTCAAACAGACGCACCTTTAGCCAGTCGCTGTACGTGAGATCCTTAAGCGGGTCGTTGCTGTCTCCCTTCGTTTCAAAGAGCGAGCCAACCGAGATCGCTTCGTCCTGGTCCGGTAAGAGCCCGCACGCCTTCTCGAGGTGCTGGATGTACTCGAACGAGTGCACGCGCAGCAGGTCGTTCAGGCGCGCAGGCTTGAGCTCGTTCAGGTTCGCCCAGCGGATGTCCTTGAAGCGCTCTTTGTGCAGCACACCCTCGGGACCGCAGAGCACACCCAGTCGCTGGCGGTTCTCCTGGTGCGTGTCGTTGTGGTGGTCGAGACACGTCGGCTGGTAGACAAGCAGAGTCCCTCCCTGTGTTGTTGTCTCTTCTTTCTTCACAAGTTGATGGGACGCCGGGAAGACCATCGCAGACTTCACGTCTCCTTCTTCTCCTTCTCGCTTGATGGATACCGCGCCAAACGAGGTTCTAGTGTCTTCTTCGAACTGGGTCATGGCTTTGTCTACGAGGTCAAATAGTTTACTAGATGGTGCCGCTGGGAGAGTCGCATGCTGCTGTTGCTGGCTGCCCATCCGTTTCCATGAGTACTCGGCGCCTGAAGCGATCTGCTGACCACGCATGCCCGCTGCGGGGGATGGCGCTGGTCGTCTCCGTGGGTGGTGCACTTTCTCCTGCGTCATGCAGTTCAGTGGGATCGGCGAGCCTTCCACTTCGCGGATGTACCGGAGCTCGTCGTCCGTGTCGTACTGAAACCCGGATTTGTCTCCTCCCACAAGCTGCGAGATGGCCGTGGCGCTGCGGCGGTTCTCCTTGTCCTCTACTGCAGCAGTTGGTGCATGGTGGTGGTAATGGTGGTGGTGGAGCACAGGACTCTTGTCCTCGCTGTCACTACCGGCCGCCGACGATGTGGACGTGCTCGCGGAAACACCCGTGCTGCTCGTCGCGGGCTTGACGCGTCGCCCGTTTGCTCCCGCGGCGTCGTCCTCGACGAGCGTTACGCTCGACATCCGCTTGAGGATCCGACTCGGCACGACTGTATTGTCACTGCTGCTGCTATTACTGGCGCCACTGGTGGCGATCGCAGCCGAGAGCAGCGAGCTGAGCTTCTCACTGCCTGGGTCCGTGTTGGTGTCGCTCGAGTCACTGACTTCTTCGCCGCTGCTGCTCGTGCTGCTGCTCGGATCTGGCTGGAGGATGATGCTGCTGCCTGGCTGGATCCGGAACGGTTGGGGTCGCGCCTGAAGCTGTGCCTTACCCTGGGTTTGAAATTGCAGACTCTGAGAGTGGGCGCTGTAGAGAATCTGAGGGCTCTGAGCAGGAGGAGGTGGCGGAGGAGGAGACTTGGGCGGTGGCGGTGGGAACTGGTACATGCGTGGCCGCTGGTGCTGGAGCATGGCTGGACGGTGGTGGTGGAGAGCCATGGGCATCGACGGCGGCGGAGGAACTCCTGCGTCGTCCGAGTCCTCGCTGTCGTGGCTCAGGTCGACCTCCTCGCGACAGGGGTCGTACCAGATGGACTTGCGGCCTGAGGGCGCGTAGTTGCTCATGCTGCTGTTACGCAATGAAGGCGGTTAGCTGTCAGATCTGATCTAGTGAGGCCACTGAGATCTCTTCTCTTCTCGCTGGGTGGCTGGCTGATCTGCTTCGAGGAGGAGACTTGAGAGGCTGGAGCTGGAAAAACGCGAATGACGCCAATTGTCTTTTTTTTTCGGTCGTCCCTAAAAGGCTCAGCTTGGTATTGCGACAAGACCGTCACTCTGAGAGAGCGCAGGTACAGTGGTAGCTTAATTAAGTACGTATACGATGGAACACAGGATACAGATATTACGCAATGCGGATTTAAAGATTCTCTGTCAAGTCATTCAAGCCACGAGTTGACGTGACGTTTGCTTTTCTGAAGATGAGCTCTGGAAGCAAGGATGTGCGCGGTGCGCTTTTTGACCAGATCGAGCGAGCAGGGATAGATGACTTGAACGCTACAATCGTAGCCGAGGCTCATTGCTGATGAACTCATTCATGACTCATTTTCTGTGTGTTGTGGCCAAGCAAAGCTGAGCTTGCATTGCTCCTTTTTCCATGAGCATGTCAATTGTTGAATCGTGGTGCAGCACTGGCTGTTTTTGGATCAGAGGTGCGCATTTAAGACCCACTTATCTGCGTAGTTTTATGAAAATATATTGTAATTAAAAACCTTAGCTGATTCTGAGGTTTTAAAGTCTCATGGCTTCAAGCTCCTCATCCAACGAGCCCAAAATTGATGAAATAAGCATACCCAAAACAAGGTCACCACAAGGAATGAGGATACGGTTCTTTCGACTATTTATGTTTCAGTTGATCATTTTGTGTTGTTGCAAATGTATATCACCACGAGTGACTTCACTTCTGTAATTATAGACAACACCACATAATCAAGCACTGATTAAGTTGGAGTAAAATCACTCAACTGAACCACTATCTGCACATATCCACGCATACAAATATCAAGAAGTTTTTCATAAGTTAGAAACACACAATTGCGCTCGGAAAGAAAGACCAAAAGAATCAAGATTTGCTTAACACACGTTTCACAAATTACGACTGAAAAACACAACGCTCTTGAATACTTTTCTGACGTCTGCTTCTCATTACCATCCTCGCGCGATCCGCCACTGGATAAAGCAGCTTAGAGCCCGTTCTATGAGAGAACAGATACATGTTCAGCTCCAGGGCTGCCTCGAGAGCTTCACAATGCGCGAATATTTGATTAACTTTGTCATCGTCTCGATCTTCCTCATCGTTCGCGTAATTCTGATGCTCGCAATCGACACTTGAGCTGGCTTGCTCGATTGACCGCTCTCTCTTCTCTTGCTCAACGAGCGTGCTGTCAATGTCCAGGTACTCTTCTGCAACAAGTGAACTGGCAATGGCGAGAAAGGAGATCAATTCCTTAATTTGACGTATCGCTTTCTTCACCCGGCCTTGAAGTTTCTAATACCCCCCGCATCAAAGGGCTGGAGGTGAGAGGTCATTCACGGATGGAGAAAGTGAAGCAAAACACTCTTCAGCTCGACCTCGACGTGGCTGGACGCAAGATTCAGCAAAATCAATAGCTGCCGTGCAGGCTTGCGCCGAAGTTTCGCAGCTTAGAGGTCTTGTTCCAGAGATCGTGGAGGGGAAGCTCTTGATGTCGACGCCTTTGAAGCACCTCGGGTTCACTGATTTGTTGATAACTACGAAGCCCAACTTCTCACTGTCATCCATGCTACAGCACAGATCGACCGAAAATTTTGTCGTGTCCTTCTTGTGACCGGCAAATAACTTGGTTCCGATGGTCTGGCTTGAAAGCAAACGGCAGTAGAGCGCTGAGTCGACGAAGTTGAGCACGTTCCGGGGGGTCAAACTCCTCGATGATTTTAGCAAGATCGTTTTGATGGCTGGGAAGAGAGCCGAGGTCAACTGGTGCTGCTTCGACGTGCCAAATGATACGCTCGATGCTGTAACGTTTCTTGAATCAATGTATCTTCAACATGAAGACTGGGTGAAAAGTACGCGCATGCTCTAGAAAAAACTTTGCGCTCAGTCCTTCCTCTTGGTATTCCTCCACAAACAGCAGCATTTGTTCAACATCTGGGTAGGTAGATATGCGCTGTCGATAATTGGTCGGCGCGACGTTGGACTTGCGTTCGCTGCTGAGGATTTTTCAGATTATAAATCTACCGATACGCTTCTCGAACTTTAGCCATGCGTGCTCGGCGAGCTCGTTCTGCGTGATGCCGTCTTGGCTGGCGTGGTATCGACGAATCTCGTCCTTTTTGGATAGAGTTAATGCTGTAAGAAGCATGGTGTTTGCTAAATGAGAGCCGACAGAGCCAAGATTTTAGCTATTTAATACCAGTATAAGTAGCGCCAGCGAACCACTAACTTTACAACCATAGTGGAAAAATGCGCGTGGATTGTGTCTCTGATCAATTAAACTGCTTAGGTGTGGCTGGTTTCGGAAGTGTTTGCGCATGACAACACACGACTCGATGTTTGTATAGGAGTATCTTCTGTGTTGTATGCGTGACACTTCAGTAAGTGAGCACACATGATCGAGGGACAAACGTTGTTCAATTAATTGGGCCACGTCCGTAACAATGATGTCGGCAAGGCTCATCTGCCAAATTTGCTGCCTAACCGCCTTGTTTCACGTTGTTCATTGCTTTTCGCGATCCCTAGCTCCATCGTTCGTATGCGCAGTGCGCTATGAGATAAAAAGTCGCACATACGTCCGTGACGATTCTGATGCTGCTCAGTGATCTATCATTTCCAGCGTGCTGTGCAGCATCTGCCTTCGTTGGCGCATTTAAAGGATCACAAATACGATCCAGTCAGCAAGGGAGATGCTCTGAAATCCGTATTTAAATTAAATACGGTGTGCTCGACGCAAGGTGGACGTTCGTTCGTTGTGGGTGGACGTTTCCTTATTTTGGGTCGCGCCGTTTCTATTTCTTTTCAGCCACTCGCTGAATTTTGAGCATTTGCAGCAAACATGAATGCTTAGCAGCTTCTCTCCCAAAGAACATGGCGGCGTTCTTCTTCTCCATCTCCTCTTCATCATCGCGCTTGTTGTAAATGGAGACGCTATATTGAGGAAATGCTACTTAACCGCTAGCTCCCAGTCACGTGGCTATAATACCAGTCCCCTACCGCCCAAAGGAAGCCAACAATGTCCAGCTGACTCCAACGTCCTGACGTGGTTGGTCACGTGGCAGCCAGCGACATACGCGTGATCAATTTGACTATGAAACGCAATGGACACGAGGTGATACGACTGGAGTTGAAGACCATGTTCCATGTGGAAGCAGCAGAGGTGCTGCTAGCGTCGTTTCTCTACAAGCGGAAAAAGATTCGTGAGACTGTGATTGGCTGAGACGAGTCTTCAGATTCTCCTCCGTTTTGACACGCTTTTTGTGCGCTGAAAAGCCACGAACAAGGACGGTCACAACGTGTCTCGCAAACCAACACATGGACGTTCTCCCATTACCAGGTATCCTTCCTGATGACCCAGCCGATTCTTCCTCTTCAAGGACACGCACGTCTCCACGTCGCCGAATGCATCTACCGGTCCTGTACACGCAACCATCCTCATCTTGTATACGAGTCCCGAAGTCTGATCCATCAATACAGTCAGTCTCTCTCTTTGTGTGCGTTATTTCTTGCTTTGAGTGTGTGTGTATGTGTCTTCTTGTGCAAAAACTGGTTTGTTGTTGTTTCCTGTTACTCGTCTAATGCCGTGCGCAGATGTGCCGTGTGGGATCGCGCGTACACACGCAGCTCGTCCATCTTGTGCGCAAAGAAGTTCATGTCGACGAAATACTGCTTCTTGGCGCGCTCCGCCATAGCCTCGCGCTCCTCGGGGGTCATCTTCATCACGCGCTCGACGGCTTCGCAGACGTCGCGACCGCCAAACTGCGCCGTAAGCCCCGGGACGTTCTTGAGACCGTACTCGCCCATGTACCCGCCGCCGAGGATCTGCTGCTTGAATATCCGTCGTGTCGAGTGCACGAGGATGCCGGACGATGGCGTCAGGAACTCGTTCATCGGTGGGACGTCCGTGGTCACAATCACCGCCGCGCTCGCTCTGGCTTGGTTGATGTAGTGGCCATAGCCTTCGTGCAGACTCGTGCAGAGGAAGAAGCTCGCCTCAGCGATGATCTTGCCAAACTCGTTCGCGTCGATACGCCCTAATTCGATCTTCACCTGGCTCTTCTTGATGCGCTCGTCGTACGTCGCGCGCATCTCGTCGCTGTACACGTCCGGGTGCATGTAGATCGTGAGCTTCGGGAAGTCCGGGCGCTTTAGCCAGCAGTCCAGCACTGGGCGAGTGCCCTTCTGTACACTGCATCGAGAGAAAGAGTTGGATAGAGCGTCAGGAATCGATCACCAGCTGGTATGGCAAGTAGCAAAGCAATTCATTTTGTACCTGGTACCGACAGCGTGGATAAACGACACGTCGGAGAAGTTCTTTGGCTCAATCGCGTCGGTGCCGAGCTGATGCTTCGCAAACGTCGCGACGTCGGATGACGTGTGGCGCGTGTAGAACACTTTCGTGTTGCGCGGGTTACCCTCCTGTTCGTACCACAGGCGCACGCGGCGCGCGCAGATCGCGGTCTTGCAGAGCACGGCGTCGACGCCCCAGTAGTGTTTTGCCTGCAGCTCGTACATCTCGATGTTCGCCATGAGGTAGAGCGGCTTCTTGAGCGGCCAGTCGGGCGAGTTCGGAATGCCATCCCAGTAGTGGTTGAAGAAGATCATTGGCGTCTTCGGACACAGATCGTGGTACGTCAGCGTCTTGCCCGTCTTCTTGTCCAGGTACTTCATCTCCACCGCCCAGGCTGGCAGCATGCGCGTTTTCAGGACTATTGTATATCAAAGACACATTCGCACACAACAGAACGCATGAGCTCTCCAGTTTCATGCGTCATAATCGCACGTTATTAACCAAAAGCACACACACACACAGCCACTTACATTTGGTGTACGCGATCGAGTCTTCGCAGTAGCCGTGGCCGCGGATACCCAAGGGCAAAAAGAGGTCCACGTCGGGGCACTGGCGGATCTTGTCGATCAGGTTCGGGTCGTCGCGGTTGATCAGCACGCTTGGCGACGCCACCTTGCCGCCGAGACCGTACGTCCACGGGATGACGCTGTCCTTGTGATTGAGACACGCCTCGTGCAGCAGACTCAGGTGCACGAGGTCGGCCTCATCCACGTCGCGCGCGAGCTCGGACGCCATGATCTCCTCGGGGTACAGGTCCGCGCCTTCCTCGGCTTCGAGCTGCAGGTAGCGGTCGACCGTGACGCCGCCGCCCGAAAGGAACGCGAACTCAAGCAGCAGTGCGAGCGCGCCGAGCGACACGATACCCACCATCACGTTGTAGGCCGACAGGCGCGTGAGGCTGAAGAGCGTGTTCTTGCCGCTACCGCCCTGGTCCTGGTAGACCTTGTGGAACTCCTTGCGCGCCATTGTGATGGCCAGGGGTTGATTGATTGACGGATGGATCGATTGCAAAGGTTAACGGAAGCTTCAGAGCGCGAGTGCGGGCTCGAAATGACGCGCAGATGCTCGGTAACACGCCGTACACGCAGAGGGGTGCAGCTGGGGAAGTAAAGGCTGAGGCTCGTGCAGAGCGCTCGAAAGGTGGATGGAGATGGAGACGAATGGGCGTCCTCGCTCTCTTCAGGCGTTGCGTTGTTTATTGTGAGTGGGTGACCAGTTTCCCTCCTTTTGTAGCACTTCCCCCTCCCATTAAATATATGAAACAAAGTATGAAGCTTTTAGCTAGCAGACAAAGGTAAAAGTGGTGCTTTTGGTGCGTCGGTTGTTTTATTTGAATAAAATATAGTGCTTTATATTAATATAAATCGATACCAAAGTGCGCTTCTGATTATTGCTTGAAATGTGGGTGCATTGGTTTCGGGAGGTACTGGGTGAATGGGATATACCACACACGAGTGTGTAAATAAATGACTGGGTCTTTCGTTTACCCGCTCTTCAAATACCTGTGACACGTGACACCTCTCTCACACAACACACTTTGATGAAAAGCAAAGTGCCCCAGGCAATTTGCTTGAGAGCAACATTCAACGGACCAAATCTGTGCTTTTTCACGTGGACTTTGTATGATGCATGGGCGCAAGTCGGTGGTGGTGGCTCGCGTCTGCATTACCAGCGTCCAACTAGACTCCCCACTCTATGCGATCTCTGTGGACTCACTCAACCAAACGCCCATATCCTATGCAAACACGGCAGCCGCTCTGGCTGCGTGATCATTGATACAGTACGGTGTCGCATAGGAGAGTCGGAAAGTATGCGATGATCGACTCACGCAAAAGCGACGATTCTGCTGAACACTAATTCCGTTCTCGCTTGCATGTATCATTCGAGTTTGAGCGGGCGAGTAAAACCCTTCGCCATTCTGTCCATTTGGTCCTGACGCCTCTTGTCTAAAGAAGATGTGGGTAACGAAGCAGAAGCCACCTGCTCTGCTCCAACTCTGCCAAACTGACTGGAGTTGAATTTCTCAAGAGCCAAATCTGTCCGATTGACAACCAAAAGCGGATATGGCTACATTTCTTGGCACAATAATGCTGACTGAATCTCCTCTTCAAACCGATTCGTAATCAGCTCATCGATTTTCACAGGCTTGTTTGCAACGAAACAGCCATCCACTTTGGCTGCCGCAACTGAAGAGACAGAGAAAAAGACCGAGTGGAATCTGTAGCACGCATTGGTCACCACTCCACCCGCATTCTCATTGGCAATGCATAGTACTTAATCGCAGCGATCATGGCTCGTGCAAGCTCCAAGGCAGCACGCAAACGTTGAGCCATCCGATTCCAATCACCATATCCAGCAGCCACTTGGGCTGTACGAGGTGCGCGAGAGGAGGAGCATGTCGCCTTGAGTGTGAGGGTGACCTTCTCATGCTTTTGGTCTCTTTGGCACTTGCGATCGGGTTGTCTCTTAGTTTCTGCTGTAGAGAAGAGCCTCGAGCCTGAAGCCACCACGACGAACGACGAACGACGGCAATACTGTAAGCTGCAAGTCAGAAAGGGTTGGCGACCTGAGAGACATGGGACGGCGAAGGTTCCAGTCTTGTTCAGCATAGGTTGTCACTCGGGGGTGGTACAGTGAGTGCTCGCAGAATTGACATCTCGATGGCAAAGATGGCTTCATGTTCAGAGATTCGCGGCAAAACAAAACCTCTCACAGATTCTCCTCGACAGATTTGACAAAGTAGTTGTTTTGGATGTATTTATGCATACCGACGCAAGTCGCTTTATCATTTGAGCAAGCTGATAGAGTAGCTATAGATCTATCAGTATGGAAGATGAGAATGACGCGAGACCATCGCCAGTTGTTGAGAACCCACTCATTCGGCCTCGTAAGTGGTTTTCCTGTTGAGAAAGAAAGCTACGTGGGTTGTGAGAAGACATGTCAAGAATCCAAAGTGAAGAAACTGCGAGGCACCATCGCATGCGTGGAGTCCGAATCGATTATCAGCATTGTATTGTAGCCTAGTTGACGTGGCTTGTGCTTTCGATGTGTGGTGTATGTTTTTAGCAAACGGACATGTCACCGAGGCATTGCGTGCACTATGCCAGCCAGTCAAACTGGAGAGCACTTGCCTCTCGAGAACATAGCGCTTCTAGGCATGTTTTGCAATACATAAATATGTTGCAGTACGTGCAGTATGGGGGGGGGGAAATGTCTGGGTTCAGCACAGCATTGATTTGATTTGTGCTTTGCGCTGAGAGAGAGAGCTGACGATATGTGCATTGATGAAAGCCGATGATTCGGCGGCTCGATTGAGATACTTCAGAGGAGTCTTGAAGATGAGAGCGGCTCATGAAATCTTTCGTGTAATAATACTGCTCTCACTTTCCAGGTACTGCCTACACTTTGAGGCCGAGCTTTTGTCGACCATGAACTGCAGATTGAGAGCCCCTCCACTTACTTCTTTTCTCTTATCAGCCCCATGCAGATAGGTTGGCTCTTCGGCGGAGAGGACTCGCTCTCAGTCTTGAGCTGCTCGGGCTCGGGCTCTCGCGACTGACTGCGTGGAGTCAACTCGAGTTGCTGACCAAGTGGATGGCTACGTTCCTTTCCTCGCAAGTCAACTGCAAGATCCTCTCTTCAACACTATTGGACCACTATATCGATTTAAGCAGGTATTCGTGATTTGGATTGAAGAGACAGCAGCGAGAGAGACAGAAACAAACACACTCCGCACAGTGCTGTACTCCACACGAAGGACTCCAACATTCAGAACTGGGTCTCGACACGCATTGGCCACCCATCATGCGATCCACAGTCCCCGTTGACTGGTACAATGCGTCACTTTCCACAATCGCAGCGAACTCGACTGTTGCATTACATGTAAATAACGCGTGCAGGTCCAACCCAATGCAGCAACACTGGGTTTGATCTCTGGAAACGCAGCCATCCTGAGTGAGTGAGTGGAGTGGAACCTTTGAGCCCAGCCAGCGTTTGGTCGTGAGTCCTGACTCTTCTTCATGGAGATGCGGGAGAAGGACTACGTCGACTTAGCGATGGCGATCTTCTCACAGTTTCGGCTCGTCGACTTAACTCGAAGATTGAGTCTCTCTCTCCCTCACACGTCAAACAACCACCCTGAAGATCTTTGGTGGTGGGATGTCTCTGGCTGTACTGGAAGACAACCACCACACACAAGCGAGCCATCTATTCTATCCGAAACATTACTCAAACAGCACACGCAAAGGCCACAAACTATTTGTGGTTGGCATTTTGATGGGGAGCAGTTGGCTTTGCCCAAAGATGCGAGAGAGACAGATGGGAGCGTTCATCAGCAATGACCGCTTGTCCTTTCCATACAAACATGAGTGTTCGCTCGTTCGTCCGTCGTCAACACGCGTACAGTGCGCACGCGCAGAATTGATAGCTTGATGACAAAGATGGCTTCTTCACAATTTTCAGCGATTCCCAAGTCAGTGCGCTGCCGCACGACAAAAATGCTCCCTCCATTGGCATCAACCGCCACAGATTTTTCTAAAGTTGACTTTAGACGCGAGAGTGAATGAGCGTGTGGGGAGAGAAGCGAGGAGATGATGAAAAAGTCGTCGCGTGAGACCACCTTTGTGAAAACTCACTATCTCGGCCTGGTAGTTTGTTGGGTGAGTTGTGAGTAACCAGGCCAAGAACGAAAGGCCACGAGGTGGAGAGACACACTACACTATCCAGGGATGCCCGATTACGAGCATTAGCTTTCGTTAGCTAGCTCCTTCATTGACGACGCAACAAATGCTGCACTGTGGTGTGGTGACCAAAGCTCACAGGCAAACAGCAAAGTGCAACCAGAGCGAAGTATTACAATAGCATTGCAATAGCAGGCCGATAAAAATAATCCGAGTCCGTCTGCTGAATCGGTTACTATAATAATAGGATCTAAAGATACCTCCAGCTGTTGCTGTTCTTAGCAGTTTATTCCGGAGCTGCTGGGTGGTTCAAAAGACAATCAAGATGTCAAAGGGGAGTAGCTCTTCTCTCATGAATGCCCCTGAGGGAGGGTGTGCTTGTGTTGACAGCTGCCACGAGTTGAGAGGGAGGAATTGTGCGTCTATTTCAGCCATTCAAACTCACCAAAATGAAGGGGAACCTGGGTATAGCATGGCAGTCTGAGTATTTATTTATAGCTCAAGTGTCTGGCAACTTTTGCTTTTGATGCGCATCAAAATAGAGAAGTGACAGGATCGATTTGGAGAATCCTCGCGTCGAACTTTCTTTCGAGGAGGAGTGCGCTCGCAATTTGCTCGTTCGGTTGCAGCTGTTGACTTAGCGGCAATATCGCAGGCTTGCGTCATGGACTGGACTGACGTTCTCTCGTATTTTAAAAAGAAAAAAATCACATCCCCATCCTCCTTTTCTAGGTCCTGATTTAGAAACTTTCGAGAACCCACAGCCTTTTAGGTTGAGCTGTTGGATCCAGATGTTCCCGTTCGACCATACGAATCCCAAGTCAAGATGTCCCGCGCAACCATTCTTGAACCTCTTGGCTTGGCTTGCTCTGATTGCCACACGTCTGTCGTTGCAGCTTGAGGGTTCTTTTCAGAAACAAACGACGACATGCCTATTGTTGTAATTCTAACAGGGCTAGGGCTTGCCGGTTTCACAGTAACCGGATAGTGTGTGTACCCTTTCTTCCTTCTTCGCTTGCTTGCTTGCCGTGCTGCTGTTTTGCCAATTCGTAAAATGACTTGGTTTTCCTATAGGATTCCCCGACCTCTTTAAAACGTCTACAGGGATGCAGAGTAGTAAAATGACTTGGTCGAGCTATTCAATTTACCTCTTATGTCAGATAAGAAGGTAAACGCGCGCAACTCGCGACTCACGACTTGCAACTCGCGCGCACGAGACACGGGTTAGCTTTCCAAAAGGCCGTCAAGCGCACACCCGCGCTTCTTCCCGGAAGAAGCCGCCGCTCGTTCGCGCACGCGCAAGCAAGACAACCGGCAGGCGCGTCTGTGTCACCTGTCACCAGCAGCGGGACTTGGTCCAAGCGACACGACACCTGCCCACGGCGGCGCTCGCTCGCTCGCTCGTCTGCTTCATCACTTCTGCTTCCTCCTCCTCACTCGCCCAACAGGAAGGCGGACGAAGTTCTCTTTTGCTTTGCTTTGGTGACAAGCAAGTAACTGCAGGCAACCAAACAGACAAAGCAACGTGGTTGTGTTTCTGTCTGTCTCTGTGTGTGTGGAGCTGTTTACCCCGATTCACCAACGAGCCTAGCCTACAGGTCTGTGTGTGTGGTAGTCGGGTGTCTATTATAACAACATCCATCCACACAAACCCAGCTTCAGCAAGCAAGTAACAACAAGTTACTTCACAGGAGAGACACAAGAAGAACCAGAAGACAAGCAGACGAACGCGAGCCACCATGATGTCGCCGTCCGTGAACCTCCAGCCTATCGGCATCGCGCGCAGCAACAGCAGCAGCAGCGACAGTGGCAGTGGTGGCGGTCGCGCGTCGCTCTCGTCGCGCGTGGGCAACCACAAGGACTACCGCATCCACCGCTCCATGCCGCTGAGCGAGCCGCTGCGTGGGCTGCCGCCCATGGCGCGACCTGTGGACGCCTCCTACTACCCGAAGGCCACGCCCGCACCGCCGAGCAGCAACTCCAGTACATCGTCCCAGTCTTCATCACAGCCGTCTTCATCGTCGCGGAGCAGCTTCTACTACCGACAGCGCAGCGAGAGCTTTGAGAACCTACTCATGGGCAACCCGCGCAGGTCGGTCTCCAGCAGCAACATCAGCAGCAGTGGCAGCAGCAGTAGCAATAATAGCAATCCGGTGTATGCAGAACCTGAGACGCCGTTCGACTCGCACCTGCAGGACGTGTACTCAGGTAAATACGACATCTCCGAGGGGCTCGCGTTCTTCGAGTCGCATGGCTACTACGACGTGGACGACGCCAACACGGTGGAGATGTTCCGCCAGAACTTTGAGCTGACCGACTACTTCTGGGACCGCAACATGGAGGACGAGGCGCTCTGGCTGCTCGCCGACAACCCCGAGGCGCAGACGTTCCGTAGCGTGGGCACGACGCTCTACCGGCGCCACCGCACGATGAGCGGCCGCTTCGAGCTCGTGGACGACGACGGCAACCAGATCGACGAGGAGAAGCAGCTTGAGCGCGAGCGCGAGCAGCGGCTCAAGACCAAGAGTCTCGAGCTGGACGACTACGACCTGCACGAACTCGCGCAGGAGCAGGTGGTGCTCGTCAAGGCGATCTCGGCCATCCGCTCGGAAAAGATCCAGTTCCAGCAGTACTTTGCGCAGGCATTCCGGGACGAGGACGCGCAATTCCAGTACCTGCCATCGCCGCCGCCCGTGCAGCTCCCGCGCCACGCAACGATACCCGCTTCGGTCACTGCGACCACCACCGCGGTGACGGCTACCATCCCGCAGTCTGTGAACATGCAGCTGCCGCCGTACTGCGGGAACGTGTTTATGCTCAAGGACACGATCCCGTACTTGTTGCGCAGCTGGCACAAGCGTTGGTTCTACCTGGACTTCAACGCCGGGCTCGTGATGATGTACAAGCGCAGCTACTGGAAGTCCCCGCGAGGGGTGCTAGACCTACGCACGGTGTCCAAGGTCGAGCGCATGAACCAGTGCGACTTTCGCATCGAGTTCCGCGACCAGCAGCCGTCGATGATGATGCTGCGCACCAAGTCGTCCGAGGAAGCTGTGCTATGGGTGAACTTGCTCAAGTTTGCCAAGCACCATGTGGGCTCGACGCCCGTGTCGCAACTCGTGAACGAGGTGTCTGTCTCGGACATGCGCAGCAGCATGAAGGAGGGCAAGAAGAAGAAGAAGAACAGCACCAGCAAGGCGCCGAACCAGGTGGAGATGCTCGCGATGCTGCTCAGCAACTCGGCAACACCGTCGATGAGCTCCTCCAGCACAGCAGCAGCAACAGCAAGCGCAGCTGGCTCCTCCTCACGCAGTGGCAGAAGCAAGAACAATGTGAGCACAGCATAGCAGGCTGGCAGCCTCATTCACGCGTGAGTTTTGTTTGTGTAGAAACAACAACAACCCCCCAACCGGCAGCAGCAGCAGCAGCACCCGCGCGCTGTGTGCGTTATTATCTAAAAAGGCCCCAAGCCCATTTTCCAGCAGCTTATTATTTTCCCACGTCAAGAAGCGAGCGCGTCTGGCGTTGCGTTTCCAGTCGCGTCGTCACCCGAGTTCGCGCGCCGACCAAATTTTGACCCACACAAGCGGTCTGGCAGCAAACAAACAAGCAAAGCAAATGTCAGCGGTCCCGGATGATGAAGACAAAACAAGCAAGCAAGCAAATTATCCCACAAGACACCAAGAATGTACGCAGCCAGCCCCATGTCGATCCGAGAAAACACACACAGCAAGCGCAAAGCGAGGCTGCAGAGTTGCAGACATACAAGAAACAAAACAAACGAGCAAGCAAGCAAACTCCACCACCACCACCGCCGTCATCACTGAAAAAAAGGAAGCTCCGAAGCCAGAGGCTTCTTATTATTTGTTTTTTTCTACAACAAGAGCAAAAAAACAAGAGAAACATGTTGATACAGGATTAAGGAACCCACCCGCCAACCAATGCATTTATGAGCGAAATGCAAACCGGACTTTTGGACCCACTCACGTCTCCTTTGTCTTCTTCCTTTCATTGATCGTTGTTGTCGCGTGCGTCTTCTCTTTCTATCTCCCTCTCGTCTCTTGAGCGTCTTCTGTCTGGCTGGCTGTCTCTAGCTTTCTGGCTGTGGTCGCTGCGGCAGGCAGAGGTTGTAAAAGCTCTTTGCGAACGTGGTGGCTTTCCGCCAGCCGCACGGGATCGCCTTGTAGCCCTCGAGCGCCATCGGCTTGGTCTGGATCACACTCAGGTCTTCGCCGCCGGTATAGTGCGGGTCCAGGATCAGGAACGCACAGTCGCCCGTCGATTCGTTGTAGTCGATGCCCAGCAGTGTGAACGCGAGGTTGCCGCCGCCCATCATCACGGGCGTCCCCTGGGTCTCAAAGTGGTGCTTCAGCTCCTGCGCTTTCTCCACGAGGCGTGGACCGCTCGACACGTTCAGGTTGCGGAACGACACCCCAAACAGCTCGTCCAGTACGTACCCAACCTCCATGCTGCCGATCCACTCGCGCGAGCTCACGAACGATGCGGGCTTGTCCCCGATCTTGACGAGCGTCTGCTGGATCTCCCTGTGTGACAGACTCGCCTTGTCCGTGTAGTGGTTGAGGTACAACCAGGACGCGAGCGTCTGGAGAGATCGATATGCGCACCCCCAGCCTTTATCGTTCATGCTCTGCTGCATATAGTGATAGTAACCGTAGAAGCCATCGACGAGGAATTGCTTGCCCTGTACCACACCTGACGATGGGATGCCTTCGTGCACGTTGAAGAGCACATCCGCAGCGCCCAGGAATTCGGATTTCTTCACCAGAGAGCATAGTTTTGCATTGAAGAGCGGCTGGTTGAGTGGCTGCAAGAACGACTCGTGCAGCTTCTTGTGAGGCTTGCTGTCTTCTTTGCCGCCCAATACAGCGAGTACCGTGAGTGGGAATGCAGCTCCGATCAGCGCAAAGTGGTGAGCATGTACTGCATTGCTGCCAGCGCTTTTGTGGAAGTGGCTCTCAAGCTGAATAACCTGTAGACACCCGCCAACAATACACACTGAGTTGAGTACACAAGTAACCATTAATTCATCCATCCATCCATCCTTCCAAAGCTACGGAGACGTACTTGTTCGCTCAGTCTCTCACGCACTAAGCTGAGAACTTGAGCAACTGCCGCCTGCACTGGCACCAGCACGAGCGTATCAGCATGCAGGTGAACCGCTTGCGAACGTGAAATCGGCGTACCATTCGAGTCAGGAATCGTCAATAGCGGCGCTGAAGCAAGCCCTCCTCCACTCGATGCGGCAGGAGCCAAACTGCAAAGCAGCTCGATGTTGGCGATCTCTCCGTACTCCAGCGTCTTGATGTATCCATTCGACTCGCTCTCAGTCCCGGTGTTGAGTCCGCGTTTAGAGCTCGACTCGTCGTCCCAAGCATCCAACGCAGTCTGCGCCGCGTTTTTCTTCTTTGCGTTATTCTTCTTCGCCTTGCTGGAGGTATTTGTCTCACTCTGCTGCTTTGCACCAGAGAGTTTAAGCAGCGCTAATAGAGACTTAGACCCATTGCTGGCGGTAGCTCCCGTCGTGATATTGACGCCGTCGCCGTCAAATACTAGCTTGGTGCTCGTCACTCGGAAGAAAGCCTGGTCTGGAGTACTCAACTGCGTCTTCCATCGCTGCACTTCAGCTCCCAATTCTGCTACACTCGGTGCGTTGATGTCGAGAGCGCAGCGGATGAGCGCATAGCCTGCGGCGCGGAAGAAGTCTTGCGCGTGAAGACACTCGAGGATCTCCAAGTTCACTACGAGCTGCACGCAAGAACAAAATGACCGCCAGAATACGATTAGCGACAGACACGTTGTGATTCGCACACACATTTACGCATATTAACGGCGTACCAGAGCGCCAGCAGTGGGAACTTGAAACAGCCGCACAGTCTCAGAGGATCGCACGTACACGAATACAAAGCCGTCGTGCTGCTGGATCCGCTGCTTCCCTACGCGCTGTGCAAACGCCGCTATCACATCGACGACAACAACAAGCAAAGCAGAGTAGCACCAAGTGAGTGCGTGAGTACTTTGTACGGACTAAGTGCTGCAGGGCAAAAACACAGAGCAGATGCAGGGCGGCTTTTGTACCAATCGTTGCGTCGTCGTCGGCGCGCTGCAGCACTGCGAAGTGACCCACAGGAGCGACTCCGCCTGGAAGATACTGCACCGCGTCATCTCTACCAATAACAAGAACAGCAATACATATGGTCACAACCCAATCTGAATGGAAGCACAAACGCTACAGCACAGTATATATCATACTGCTTATTGGCACTTACAGATCGGATTCCGCATTGACGAATCCAAAGAGCGTGACGCGGGCCGTGCTGCTCGCTTGTAACGCGCCTTCCTCTGCTTCTACTTCTACGCTCCACTTGGCGCCGAGCAACACGCCGATCGAGAGCTCGTCCTGCGCGTCGTCTGCGTCGCTGTTGTCGTCGTGGTCGTCGTGGTAGAGCGCCGCGCGCTTTCGCAGAGTGCGCAGCAGCATCGAAGGTGCCATCGCGTACATCGAGCTCACCATCATCTTGGGTGGAACTTGGTTTTGCGAGTGCGTGTGCAGGTCAAGCGGGAAGGAATGGCAATCCCCTATAAATAGATTGTTCAGTAAGCGTATTGAAGAGGGTATGTGTTGTTACAGTATTTTACCGCCAGTATCTACCAATCATGTACAACTATTTGTACCCAAATAAACTATTTTCAGCGAATGAAAGCGCATTTAAGAGACAATGCATCTTTGTTTCAGCCAATCAAAAGCCGGGACTGCGTGCTCTTCCACCGCATGATCGAGTGGTTCCTCAGTATCGAAGCGAAAGGAGAAGATGGCGCTGTTCCGGTGAGCACCTTGGCTGTTTGCATGCGCGCGCGTGAATCTTTGCGTGCACTAGGTGGTCCTTTATGCGTGTGAAATTAAGAGGTGGCATGTAGTGCTGACTTTGCGCTTCCTATTGATATGCTTTTTTCTTCCTCCCCATTCCTAGATCATTGACGCGCCAGTTCAAGGCGTTGGCCATTGCGCAGCCGCGCGTGGCTATTGGTGCCGCGAATGGCACCGCCACTGCTGCTGTTGCCGCTACTGCTGCCGCTCCACGCACGTTCCCGGGCCTGGCACGTGCCGTGCCGTCGATCATGCTTTCGAATCCGTTCCTGACCAACGGCGCGTTCTTCCCACAGCTCCAGGTGCGCTGCAAGGGCTACAAGCTCAAGACCAAGTCCGCGGTCAAGAAGCGCTTCAAGGTGAACTGCAACGGACTCGTGAAGCGCGCGCAGGCGAATAAGAGACACATTGCGACCAAGAAGACCCGCGAGCGCATCCGTCGACTGGGCAAGCCGGTCTTCGTCGAAGGCAAGATCCGAAAGAACATCATCCGCATGCTCAACAACAAGTAGAGAGGAGGACTGTAGAGAGAGAGAGAGGGAGAGAGAGAGAGAGAGAGAGAGAGAATGATCGCAACGTCGACCAGGACCGCCTTTCAATGGCCAGGACGGCGACCCAAACACGAAGAGGCTATTGCTGCTGCTAGATGAAACGAAGATGAATTGATCCACACGCTACTGCGTCATTACTGTTGTAGACCTAGGTCTGTCTGTATGAGCTTTGGTTGTTCATGACGCTACTGTTTGTTGTGTAGCTCAAGAGATCTAAGGTCCACTACCCTACGGGTTGGAAGACCAGGTGGAAAACAGCGTTGTACATGTCCGGAAGCCGTAGCGTTCGGTCGTTGAACAGCTCAGCTGTTGCCGTTGTCATCGACACCGTCGTGCTGCTACCTGCATCTTCGCTGTTTCCAACAGAGTATCCAGGAGGGGGCGACGGCAACACAAATGCCTTGAGAACAGTTAACAGACTGTTTCTGTGAGAGTCCTGAGTACTCGCAGCAGCAGCAGCCATTTCCAGCGCCAGTAGGAACGCACTCGCCCGCACTTCGCCCGTTTCGCTCTTGTCGATCGATCGAAAGAGATCCTCGACTACGTCAACTAACTCTTTGAGAAGGCACAAAACAAGCCACAAAGAAGTGTAAGTGGAAATCAACCTATATACTCTAGAAAAGACCAGTCTTCTAGGACGAACTGGGCTGAGCCTCCCCTCACTGACCTTCGAGGAGCAAACAGACTTCGACGCCGCGCTGGAACTCTGCAAACGACACCGTCGTATTATCAGAAGAGCTCTGAGGGTGTTCCTGCTGTTGTAAAGCGTCGAACGTGCGCTGTTGCAGGTGTTTCGGGAACTCTTCACACAAATAACCGAGCAATTTCACAAAGTCCCTGCGACCGAGCGTCGTCCCCGAGAGGAGAGGAATCTTTCCAACCACTTGCTGCTGCTGCTGAGCTTCACCTCCACTCGCAGGTTTAGCACTACGAATTACCGCTGCTGAAGGAAATGCAGTAGCACTCCCACCAACAGAACTGGACAAAGCTTTGAAACCTGAACCAGCAGAATCCGATCGTTTCCCAGCGCCTTGTACGGACGAAGATATACCGAGAGTCTGATAAGCCTTCATGACCGCGTTCTGGAAGCTCGTCTTGCTTCTCAAGTGGCTCGCGCGCAGGATATGCGCAGTGGCTGGGACTTTGTTCGAAGAGCCCTGGAAGCTGGCGACGGTGGTTGAAAAGATCGCAGTGGTGAATGTGCTGGAGAGGTTGTGACAACACTAGAGACGACAGGTCGAAGTAAGTACACTTACTGGGCGGCGAGGAAGCTCAGCGGCATCCGCGGACGCACCGCGAGCAGCTCCGCGATCGCAGTCGTGAGCAAGTCCCGCACACCAGATTTCGCTGATGAACGCACAGCATCACAAAGACACCGACCAGCAGACAAACCACCATTAGCAGCCGGAGAGGTATGTGCGAGATCTCTTGGCGGTCAGCCAGTCACTCACTCACCGAGGTAGTCGTCGCTCATGATGAAGCAACGGTCGCTTCCAACCTCTGGGGAACTGTACTGTGCTGCAACTCGGCTGGGTGAAGAGACCTACTTGTTCACTGTACAAACCGTATTAAATGCCTCAAAGTACCGTGAAACAGCAAATGTAGCGTCTTTTACAGATTAAAGATTCATGATGATTTGATGATCATGTACAGTTTGCCGGTGCATTTTTGGGATGAGGTTATTTCGAGGTGGAAGGCGGCAAGTTAGCCTTGGTTGAATGACTTTGCATGCACAAACTGTCTGATTATGCTGCAATTAAATGCACGATGGTGACTTGTTTTACAGCAGTCGGGCGGAATCAATAGCAACCATTTAGTCACTAAAGAGATGTAGTGAGGTTTTATCTTCCTACCCTCCCACTCGCATCACCTCTCCACTTCCATACACTGAAACAATCCGCTTCCATGCAAATAAACAATACTATCTATCAATAAAGACCCATTTGACGCTCTCGGCTCAGAACACATCCCTAAGCGTCACGCTACATATGCACTTAGAGAGACATCATACTCCCCAGCCCTTTTGATGCGCTGATTTTCGTGAAGCCAACCACCACACACATGAGAGCGTAACACACAGAACTCAGACGCGCACGACGTCCATTATTGCGCTCTGCTCCATTCTCCACCGCTCGTCTCTTAATCCCCGCCGCACAGCCGCGAACACTCACTCGCTCGCGCTCACTAGCTCTTCAGGAAGACAGGGCAGTTTGTGTCGACAGGCAGCAGGACCAAGAGTCCCCTCCCTCTCTTCACGACCACAGCTCGTCGCGTCGCGTCCGCACGTCATTCCATAATTACCGCGAGAGTTGTCCCCAGGGAGGAGCAGGCTGAAGGCTGAAGGAGAGTAACCTCATTGCTTCATTCGCCCGTTTGAATCAGCGAGCAGAGTGTGAACGCAAAGCAGATAGACGCGCGCGCCTGCTACAACCAGCAGCAGCAGCGTCATCAGGTCGCCATCGTCGGCGTCATCCATCTATCACCAGCACTCTAGCGTTCGTCCTCACGTACGATCGTGGCATTACACGTAGAAGAAGGGGCGGACCAGCGCGCACCAAGCAGAACCAGAACGTCACACGGTACGTGTGTCTGTGTGTCTGTGTCTATAGACTGACTGGTCGATTCGAAGTCGGATGGTCGCGTGGGTGGCGCAGACCGCGATGGGCGTGCTCGGCGCCGCACTGCTGGCGGCGCTGCTGCTCTGGGCGTACCGATTCATGCAGTACCGCGAGCAGGTGAAGCTCTCGCAGGCGCGCTGGCTCACGTACGACCCGGGTCAGGTGACGTACACGGACCAAGCGGGCGTGGGGCTCACCAACTGGCCCATGCTCAACCCCATGCTGCTCTCGCCGATCCCCGAAGAGCGTCTCGAAAGCGGACGGGTACGTTTAGTTGTGTGTGGCGCTGTTGTTATAATGTCTGGCGAACGGTGAAGCTCATGAATATGACGTTGCGTATATGTTTTTGCTTGTATCTATAGGAATCGGAGTCGGAAGCGATGCTCTCGGCGCGCAAGGACTTGCGGTCGAACTCGCTGTCTGCCATCGCATGTACGTATTGTTTACGTTTCAACGAGCAGACCAACCTGTCGTGTGCTTCTTCAACGCGCGGCGTATGGCATTATATGAGGGCTTTTGAAGTGCTCACAGTTGCTCTGAATTTTTTCTGCTGTTATGTTTGTGTTGCGCAGATGGCAGCTTTGACCAGACCGCCGCATAAAAAGCACGCGTTTAACATGGTTCGTCGTCATCTTCGCTTCTCTTCAACAAAGCACGCGTCAGGTTTCAATCTCAATTGATAGAAAGGCGAGTGATGCGAACAGCTACTGTACCTGTTTGTTGTGGCTCGTGAGTGTGGTTGCCTCCAAGAGTATCTAGTCCAAGTGTGGAGTTAGAAGGCCGCTTTTTTCCGTCGGACTCGGGAATGGAATGGGGCTCCAAGTGTCAGCAAATCGACGAGACGCAACAAATCGTCCACCCACGTACCTGCTGGGAAAGCGACGCGCATTCGAGAAGACACTGCAGCGCAGTAGGGAGACGTCGTGACACGGAACAAGAGGGTCGCATGCGTTGACAGAGAGCGCCAATTGGACCAAGTGCTGGGCGAAAAGAAAGACGCGCACGCGCGACAAGAGCAGCATTGAGCAACTTATTTATTCCGTGAGAGTGGGCAGTGAAAGCAAGTGGTAGCAAACGCTAGAAGTTTTCTACATAATAGATCCATGATGTTTGTTTGGCGATCACGCGCTCAGTCAGCAATGAAGCAAGTCGGAGGTGAAGAAAATCGAATGGAGGGACGCGCACACCCAGATCACCAGCGCCCAGAAGCAGGAGATGATGACAAAGCAAAGCTTCAGAGCCTGAGAGAGTGTCCACTTCAGGAGCATACTTCAGGAGCACACTTCAGGAGGACAACCAGCCGGGAACAATCCGAGAGTGTGTCCACCTCAGGAGGACTGACACTCAGTTGTGGAGAATGTCTCGAAAGGAACGACAAAACTGCAGTCAAGGTGACTCTCATGTCATCTTTTAGTGTGTCTCCACCACGACCAAGCTCTGAACGGTGCGTATCACTGTACTTTTCATGTGCTCTTCTTTACAGCTAGATCTTCATTCACAACAACCAGCAACATCCCGCGCTATCGAAAGTAGACGCTGGACTTGGGTCCGTAGAGCGTCCGCATGAGCGCGACGAACTCGTCAAAGTCGAGTGCCGCGTTCCGGTTCGCGTCAAAGTCGCGGTAGAGCCGCTCGACGTCCTCTTTCGTGATGCCGCTGGGCGTGGCGTCCCAGCCGCCGCCCTGTTTGTGGGATTTGCGACTCGCCTGCTCCGCCATGACCTTGGCCATGACATCGTCGTCGTCGACGCGCAGCGCCTCCATGAGCTCCTGTATGCTCACGCTGCCATCGCCGTTCTTGTCAAACACGCGGAAGATGTCGAGCAGCTCGCGCCGATGCTCCTGGGCGAGCGCCGTGGGGTCTTTACCGTTGTTCCCAGACCCAGCGGAAGTATCGCTGCCCTGCAAGTACGAGCGCACGTTGCCGACTTTGGCGAGCTTGAGCATCTCTTCGATCTGGTACTTGGTCGCGTAGTGGAAGCAGATCTCGAGCAGCTCCTTGAGTGATACGTGGCCGTTGCCGTCCTTGTCGATCGCCTGGAAGACCGTGGCCATGTCGTTGTAGCCGAGCTTCTCGAAGAAATGCTTGTACTGCAGCAGCTCCTCGAGCGAGATGTTGCCCGAGCCGTCCTCGTCCATAGACCAGAAGAGCCGAATCACAGACATCACCTCGCGCACGCCGTAGATGCCAAACACCGTGGCGCTCTTCTCGAGCTCCATCTTCGCCTTGGGAGACGTCTCCAACTTGTTGGAGAACTGGACAGACTGGCGCGCATCGGCCGTGGTGATACTGGTGCTATTTGCTGCCAGTATCGTCAGCGGGTCGTCTGTGGCCTTGGACTGGAACGCAAACGACGTGCGCTTAAACACGTTGCCGATGTTGGTATTCATCTCGCGTCGCTTCTGCTGCAGATAGTCCTCCATGCGTCGCGCCTTCTGCTGCTGCTGCACGCTCTGCCGGATCTTCTTGAGGTCGCTGCGGTGCGGACTGCGCTCGCCGTCGCGCATCGCGCTCGCCATCTTGCGCTTCGTCTCCTCGAGGTGCTCGCGGACAGTGGCGTCTGATGGTGCTATATGGGCTTGGAGACCTGAGTCAAACGAGTCCCCATTCTCTCTTTCGTCTTCATCAGCACTATCATCGCCAAAATGCAATGTTGCTGATGGTTGAACAGTATTGCTCTGGCTGTTATTGTTAGCAGCAGCGCTCGCGCGAGAGAAGGGAGCAGTGCTAGGTCGATTGTTGGGCATGGACGTCTCTTTCACTGAACTGCAGTACTGTTGCGCCTTCGAGAGGATCTGGTTGATCACTCGCAGTTTCCGCAACGACAAGTCTGTGCCGTCTTCTCCTGTTTCACCCACAACCGCAGTGTGTGAGTCTCCGAGCGCGTCACTTGCTGCTCCTAGTGCCCCGCCACTGATGCTGCTTGTCCGTCCTAGTGCGCTCGTTCTCCTCGGGATCCCGCCTTGTGAAGGGGACGTCAACACCGTCCTGTTGTGCTTTGTGTGGCGCTTCACTTCTTCGATGAAGTTCGTGTCCATGGAACTCTTTCGCCGATCAAAATCTACTGACTGCCTTTGGTGACTGGGATAAGCGAGCAGTGGAGTACTAGTGCTACCGTTCAGCAAACTTGGGTTGTTGCTGCCTCCACCAGCTGCCTGTCTTGGCGGTAAGCTCGCGGTGCTCTGTGTCTGACGGTGTCCACCCCCGTTGGATGGCTGATCTGCCAGAGGGAGCTTTTTGATCTGCTCGAGTCGCTTTTGAACTGAGGGTGCGGTCTGAGGTCGAATGCTGAGCTTGGACGCGAGGATGTGCTTTTTGAGAAACTCGGACGGCTCTAGGAGCTCGAGATCCGTGTCCTGAGCCGCTCGCTCGCTCGGCATCTTCTGCTGTTGCTGCTGCTGAGACTGAGGCAGCGGCATTCGCTTCACCTTGTGCTTGACTTTCTCCAGGTTGACATACATCTCAGAGGTCTTCCGCTCCAGAGTCGTGCGTGACTCAAATGCTTCTTTCGCGGCAAGGTGCGCGGCCTGGATCTGGCTCTGGACGTCGCTCAGGTTTTTGCTCATCGACTTGGTGTCGCTGCGACTATCGTCACCACCGAGCGGGATGCTGCTAAGGCTTGTGGGGAAGCTGATCGAGAGCTCTTGCTCGAGGTACTTCTTGTCCATTTTCAAATCGTCTTGCTCGGCGAACTTGGCTTTCCCCGTCGCGAGCAGCGTCTGGTTCTTGTACTCGAACTTGTTGACGCAGAGCAGCGGGCCGACCTGCGCGAGGCTGTGGAGACGCAAGTGGTTTCCGACTCGCTCGGGCTCCTGGATTGGCGATAGATGCTGCTGTTGCTGATGAATTTGGTTGAGAGTTCTGGTCGTCTCTGGTCTTGCAGACTCTTGAGACTGCCGCCGAGCTCCGTTGACCAGAGTGTCCACCTTGGAACGCTCCTTCTTCGAGTGTCCACCAGCGCTCACAAGTCGACTGTCCTCCAGCGGTGTAGTAGTTGTCTCCATATCACCTCCTCGACTGAGGTTACTATCAGAGTTATCGTCCTCGTAGATTGGTGCTGTCTTGAGCAAATCGAGTTCCGGGTTCTTGCTGATGATGTGGTCCAGCAAGATTGTGCTCACGTGCTGCATGTCCTTGAGGCTCTTGCGCTCCGTGTGCTCCTGGTAGAGCGTCTGGCGGCGCTTGTGCGCCTTTTCGAGCGGCGTCATCTCGAGGTCCTTGATCAGGGTGCGCAGGAGCAGGTCGCGCTCTCCCTGGCGCTTCGAGTTGTCTTTCTTGAATTGCCACTTCCAGCGCCCGATGTTCTCGGCGTCAAAGAGCTTGCCCAGACAGAGTCCTTGCCAATTCCACACAAACACGCGCATGTCAAGCGAGCACGTGACTAGGATGTCCGGGTTCTTGGTCACTTCGATGCTCGTGAGGCCATCTGAGTGCGCCTTCCAGAAGTGGACAATCTGGATGTCGTCAAACTGACGATGCGCGGAGTGCCGACGCTCAGAAGCTTTGGAGGACGCTACCGAGAGAGACAGCAACGAGCTTTGCTTCTTGGAAGATGACGAGGAAGAAATAGGCGACAGTGAGAACCTGACAGTCTTGCCACCTCCTCCACTCGCCTTCGAGCCCTTCTTCGGAGCACCTAGAAACGCTTCGGCAGCTGCAAACGCGACGGTCGCGGTGTTTGCCTGCTGTGCGGCGCGAACCGCAGCCTGCTGCTTCGACATGGAAGACGGGACCGCAACCATAGTGGATCGCTTCTTCGACTCTAAGCGCCGTCGCGATAGCCGCTTCATGTCGGTCTGCGAGAGCTGGAAGCGCGGATCATTCTCATCGCTCGTGAGCAGCGCGGCGCGCCAGTCAGTCCCTCCTCCGCCACCACCTCCTTGGGCCATCACTGGCTGGTGGTGGTGGCCGAACCCTTTCCTGTTGTTGCCGCTGTTCTCCTCCGAGGTCGCGTCTTTGAGGTAGTCTCGCGTGAACATCGCCTTCGGGTGGTACCCGCGCCGCAGAAATTTGCACTTGATCTCAGGGATTTTCGACAGCGAGAGCCGCTCGATCATCTTCGTCAGGTCCCAGACGCGGACCATACCGGATTCGTCACCTGTGAAGAGGATATATCGCGCGTTTGCGTCATCAAAGGCGACTTTCATGCATGTCACGACGCAGCCAAGCGGCGCAGAGTCTGGCTTGTTGTTCTGATACTGCGGAGCGCCACTGCCAGTGCTACTACTGCTACTACTGGGATTCTCCTTAGTGCCGATGGATTTCTTGCGCCATTTGAGCAGCTTCCGAGCTGCAAGCTCCGTCGTTTCGGTGATGAACACCCTGTCTTGCGGCTGGCTCTGGGCGTCATTGTTGGTCTCCTCTCGCTCGTCACCTTCGTCCTCATTTACACCCTCAGCGATGATACCTGAGGGTGATCTGGTCGCTGGATTCGTTTCCTTGCGAGTGCTTACTGTTTTACCCCCACCTGTCAGAGGCGAGGTATACTCGTGGTCATTTGCAAACGAGTGCAGCAACTTGCCAGTATTGTAGTTGATCAGCGGCATCGCGGCGTAAAAGTAGACGCCGCCGCGGGTATCTGCCCCCAATAACACGGGGAAGCTGTCCCAGAACTCGAGCAAATGGAGTGCGTGGCCTTCGTGGTCTCGCCGGAACTCACAGTTCGTCACAAATGTGAGCGTCTCGAAGTCCCAGAGCGACACTCGACTGTCGCCGTTCTCGTCGTCCAAGTTGGAGATCGTCGCGACGAGACACACGTGGAAACCGTAGGCGCTCGCCGAGACCCCACCGGGGATATTGGTAAGCCGGCGCAGTACCGTTGTGTCCTTCATGCCCCTCGCCGAGTCGTGGTTCGTGTTGTCGTCGATGACGAGGATCGCGCTCTCGTTTGCGTTGGTCGCGATGATGAGTTTGTTGACCGAGCAGTAGTGCAGCCCGACGATACCGCACGACGGGTTCTTTGTCGATCCTAGTGTCGCTGTTGTAGCTGGATTGATGGCCAGACTGGTGCTGGATGGCAAGTTGTCGCTGCTTATACTAGCGCTGCTGCTACTACTATTGCTTTGTCCGTAGAACACCTCCTGGCACTTGCGCATCTGCACAAAGTTGAGCGCGTTGAAGACGCCCAACTCACCCTTTTCCGTTACCACGACGAGCTTCTTGCAGTTCTGGTCCTGTACGCACGCGAGCACCTCGACGCACGGCTCGCTGCTCGTCGAACTGCCCGAGCCGTTGTGCACCGTGTTGTTGCTGTACCCAGCGCTAGGACCACTGGTCCTACTAGCACTAGGATCACTCGCCTTCCTGTTACCCCCACTCCCAGTACCGCTGCCACCGACATTGCCGACGTGGCTGAACTCTTCGAGGCACGTACCGCTCTCACCGTCCCAGATGCTGCACACGGGGCCGGTGACCACGATGAACTTGTTGGCGTTGTAGTGGTAGAACGCGCGCAGCGGGATCTCGTCCAGTTGCTGCACGCGTGTACTGCGAAACCTGTGCAGCGTCGCGGTGCCGGCGGTCGCCGCCCAGAGATCCCGACTGTGCGGGTGCATGCAGATGAACGCCGTGGGCTCAAAGCGCGAGAAGTGTTGCGACGGGTTGATGGACTCGAGCTGGATCGCCTGCGACGCTGTGCCGTGCCCTCTTGAGGCAGATGATCCGGGTGCTGATGCCCCCACGCCGCCACCAGTGTTGCGTGAGATGTCCCAAACTTTGAACACGCCCATGCAGTCTGCGGTTATGGCGCGCTCGGTCTGGAAAAGCGCGATCTGCACGCCAACGAGCGGCGCGCGGTGGCCCGAGAGCCGCATGACTACCTGGCGCGACGCGATGTCCCAGCCGTAGGCGTCGAACTCAAAGCCCACGCTCAGCAGCATGTCGTGGTGGCTCGAGTACACGAGCTGCTTGACGCCGTGCGTGTGGCCGATGAGCGCCCCTCGCGCGCGGCAGTCGTGGATATCCCAGAGCTGGATGCTCCTGTGCAGGTCACAGCTCACGATCAGATCGTGCTGCGGAACCTCGATGAGATCCATGACCATGTCCTGATGCAGCACCAGACGCTTCCAGAGCATCTTGGTCTCTGCGTCGACGATCTTCCACACGTTGAGCACGAAATCGTTGCCGGAGCTGAACAGGAGCCCTGAGCTCTCGCAGAACCGGAGCAGCAGCTGAGCCGTGGTCGTCGTGATCGTCAGCGGCTTGATGAGCTCGAAGCTGGGGCCGCACTTGGCTGCGGCGGTCGTCGAGTCCGGGAGGATTGCCAGGATGGGCGACTTGCGCGTCTCGTTCATGTCGTAGAATGAGATCACAAAGTCCGTCGTGCTGAGTGCGAGCCACTGGTACTTGAACATGAACACGGCGTCGAGGATGAAGATGCCCACTGTACTACTACTGCCACCTGAAGACGACGAAGAGCTCGATGCTGCGTTGGCTTGGCTAGTTCCAGCTTTCTCGCTTGCTGTACTGTCAGACCCTGAACTTGGGTTGCCTCGTCCTGTTGCTCTGCTAGCGCTTGCTCTACTGGTACTCCCAGAACCAAAGGTATCGTAGGAATCGCCGCCGTTGGCCTCATTTGCTCTTGGGGTCACCGGGAGCACATTCAAAGCGGCTTTCCCACCAACTTCCGCCAGAAACCTGCCCGTGATATCGAAGAGCTTGACTGTCTTGGCCGTGTTCTCGATTGCCATGAGCTTCTTGAACTGCGGACACCACTTGACCTTCTCGATGCCCACGCAACCATTCGCGGTCTTGATCACGTGCCTGGGGTTGCGCACGTACCGGTGCTTGAGGCTCGCGGCCTTGTCGCGCATCGCGACCATGCCGGCGTCCACGCAGAAGGACGTGAACTCGTCAAACTCCATCACACCGTCACCGTTGATGTCGATCTCGTCGAACAAACCCACGAGCGCGTTCACGTTCGATGCTTTCTCCTCGGCGCTCTTCGGCCGCGGGAGCCCTTGGAGCACGATTTCGACAAAGTCCTGGAGCGGGAGGCCGCCACCGAGCCGCTTCTCGCGCTCGCGGAACTCGTTTGCTATCACGGAAAAGCCCGAGCCTTTCAAGCGCATCATAATGTCCATGGCTGGGCTGGGCTGAGCTGTAGGAGCTCGTGCAATATGTCACGGGTACTTTGGGGTCTTTCAGGAGAGCCAAGTCAGCTTGAATACCCAGACCTGAAGCGCATCCGCTCTTCATCCGAGCGTACTCATGAGGAAGCGAGTGAGGAGGAATGGGAATGGATTGACGTTAGGTATTTGCGATGAGCCGTTATTCACATTTCGCATCGCCATTCTTGGGCTCGAAACGATAGAGTGAGTGCACGAATAATAATAGGAGCGGCTCAAGGAAGTCCAATTTGTTGAGCTAGCTAGCTTGCACTCTGCATCCTCGGTTCTATTGAGGAGCAAGCGCTTGCTGATACGTAATACCACATTCACAGTCAAAAGACCCCTCAGTTAGTGCTTCCACTGTTTTTGCGCAAGACACTCCTCCATACAGACTGCTGCTTCCTGGCAAAGCGCCTCAGTTGTCGCATCTTGCGCGCAAAGAACTTGGTATCTTCGTGGTACTGCCGCTGCGCATTGCTCGCCATCGCCTGGCGAGAACCTTCGTCCGTTTGCTTCATAACAAACTCGACTGCTCGGCAGAGGTCTTGGCCTGAGAAGCTTGCCGACATACCGTCGACGTCCCGCAGGCCGTGAGTTCCTCTATTAAAAGCCCCCGAGAGGAACATGCGCGGGTTCTGGTACTTGAGCGTCTCGACAAACACGCCACTCTGGCTGCTACTCTCTGGAGATGAAGCGACGATGAGCTCGTTCATCGGCGCAATGTTAGTCGTGATAATGACACCTCCGGAGGCGCGCGCCTGGTTGATGTAGTGGCCATAGCCCTCCATGACGCTCGGGCACAGGAAGAAACTCGTCTCGGCGATCATTTTCCCAAATGCGAGCGGGTCAACGCGGCGGATCGTCACGTTCAAGTTGCTGTGGGGATCTTTTTCTTTGTCTGCGATGCGGATCCCATAGTCTGGCTCGAGACGGTTCTTGTAAATGCCCTCGGCGACGAAGAGGTCCAGGTGTGGGAAGTCGGGCCGCGAGAGCCAACAGTCGAGCACCTGACGCGTTCCTTTCCAGCCACTACGTACCACAACCACACAAGAGAGATTAGCCTAAGTATTAGGCAATCTAGGTATTCAAGGCAGCGTATGTGGAGACTGTAATGTACCTGGAACCCGCGGTGTGGATGAACTTGACGTTCGCGAAGTCCTTGCGCTTGATCGCGCTTGATCCCAGTTTCCTGCGCGCAAAGCCCGCGACGTCCGAGGACGTGTGTTTCGTGTAGAAGACCTGCGTGTTGCGTGGGTTGCCTTCCTGCTTGTACCACTTGCGCAGCCGCATCTCGCAGTCCCGGGTCTTGCAGAGCACCAGGTCCACGCGCCAGTAGTATTGCTCGTTGAGCTCAAACATCTCGATGTTCGGCATGAGATACAGAGGTTTCTCCGTCGGGAACTGTGGGGATGCAAGGAGGTTGTCCCAGTAGTGGTTGAACAGCATCAGCGGCGTGCGCGGACAGAGCTCGTAGTACGTGACATTGCGCTCGAGCTGCGCATCAAAGAACTGGGTCTCAAACACCCAGCGAGGCAGCATGCGCGTCTCCAGGACTGTGTGTGTGTGTGGGGGGGGGGGGGGATCATAGGCAAAGCAGACAGTGGTATTAGTCCGCGATGCTAGCAACCAGTGTGTGGTAAGGCACGTTACAAAGCGATTGCATGCACGTACACTTTGCGTACGCGACTGCGTCTTCGCAGTATCCGTGACCTCGCAGTGACCCGGGCAAGTAGATGTCGACATCGGAGCACTGCCGCAAGTGTGCCAACAGGTTCGGGTCATCTCTGTTGATCAGCATCTCGGCGTTCTTGTGCTCGTTCTCCTGGTATACACCGGGTTTGCCAAAGCGCCACGGGATCACGCTCTCCTTGTGGGCGAGACACGCGTCGTGCAGTAGACTCAGGTGCAGCAGCTCGTCGGCCGGCACATTGTCACTGCGACCATCACCAGTAGCGTCATTAGTCGTTGATGCGTTGCTTGGTAGCAGCCACGCCGGTAGCTTCGGGAGTTCTCGCTCGAACTCGTGCGCCTGCAAGCCCAGCTCGTCGACCTGCGGACCACCGCTGCCGAAGCGGAAGAGCGCGCAACTGAGACTGTCGTTGTCGCTGTTGCTGCAATGCAGCGCCGAGAGCTCGAGCAGCAGCACGGCAGCGCCGAAGAGTAGGAGCACGCCGGCCACGCGCGCGAGCGCGCCACGGGGCTGCAGGGACGAGTACAACGCGGTCATTCGTCTGAGGCTCCGTGATGTGATGGATTGATTGACAGGAATGCCATGAATGCCATGGCGGTGTGAGGGAACGTGACAGTTGGTTCATACGAGAATAATTAGGACTTGAATTTGGTCCCTCACGGTAGTCACAATTTGTGGCGGAACGCTTTACAATAGCGATTCCGAGACAAACGCGTGCTTCTGGGATCTGGGTTTTTCAATTGTGCAGGATGAACCTTTCAAAATAGATGTATGAATATGTGTGTAGCCTAGATGTGAATCATGCTTGGAAGGAATCTAACACTTGACAGGGATAGTGATGTGAGTGCTAGACTCTTGTGGATTGTGCATATTTATAATTGCAATCTATCACATTACACAGGTACCAGATGATAAAGAGGTTGTCCTTCACTTAAGAAGAAGACCCTCGTTCCTCTTCTCGTCGAAGCCTGGAGACTGTTGCTACTGGATCCTGCGCTGCTGAAGACGACGCGGTGATCAACCCTGGGACTCTGTGGTTGGGTCCGAGTATCGCAAAGTGGCGCAGCTGTAGCATCCTTCGCGCAAAGAACTTGGTGTCGATATGGTACTGTCGCTGGGCCTTTGCCGCGATCTCCTGTCGCTTCGACGCTGTCATACTGAACACCACTCGCTCCACGGCTTTGCAGATGCCCTCTTTCGTGATCTGCGCGGCCATACCTTCGACGCGTTTCAACCCATGTGCGCCTTTGTAGGCACCGCCGAGAAAGGTATTCGGGTCCGAGCGGCGCGTCGATTCCACGTAGACGCCCATGTCGCTCGACGGGATGAGTTCGTTCATAGGTGGCGCATTCGTCGTGACGACCACACCACCTGAAACACGAGCCTGGTTGATGTAGTGGCCATAGCCCTCCATGAGACTCGTGCACAGAAAGAAAGACGCCTCGGCGATAGCTTTTCCGAAAGTAATCGAGTCGATGTTGTGGCTCGTCAGGTTAATCTTCAGACTCGCGTTGATGCGCTCGCCATACTCTTCTTCGTAATTGTTCTTGTAGTTGCTCTCGTGTATGAAGAGGTCCAGAGGAGGAAAATCGGGTCGCGATAACCAGCAGTCGAGTATTTGCCTCGTGCCTTTCTGGACACTACATTAAAAAAAAGTTTCCAGAGGGTACAAAGAAGTTAATCCAGGACTCTCCAGACGGAGGTGTTTGGATGGATGGAATATACTATGCGTACCTTCCGCCGGCTGTGTGGATGAACCTCGGATTTGCAAAGTCCTTTGGCGCGATGGCATCCAAGCCAAGGCGCATCTTGGCAAAGTTCGCAAGGTCCGACGATGTGTGCTTTGTGTAGAACACCTTGGTGTTGCGCGGATTGCCTTCTTGGGCATACCACTGCGTCAGGCGATTGTAGCAGTCGCGCGTTTTGCAGAGCACCACGTCGACGTTCCAGAAGTGCTTCTCGTTGAGCTCGTACATCTCGACGTTTGGCATGAGGTACACGGGCTTGTCCTTTGGGAAGTCTGGCGCGACGTGGATATCGTCCCAGTAGTGGTTGAAGAGAACGATCGGCGTCTTTGGGCACAATTCGTGGTAGGTGACCATGCGGTTGAGCTTCGCATCAAAGAGCGGCGTCTTGATTGCCCACGATGGCAACAAACGAGACTTGAGGACTGTAAATGCAGGCAGCACAAGGTTTTGGTCGAGTTAGCGCATTGGAACTATCACGCAAAAGCATAGCACATAATACACAAACGAACGTACACTTGGCATACGCAGTGGCGTCCTCGCAGTAGCCATGACCGTGGATCCCCGCTGGCAGGAAAATGTCGACTTCCGGGCATTGGCGCAGCTTCTCAAGCAGCTCTGGATCGTCTCTTGAGATGAGTTCCTTCTGGTTCGCTGCTTTGCTGAGTTGATCCAGACCGGGTTTGCCATATGTCCAGGGCAGAATCGACTCCCGATTCTCAATGCACGCCGCTTGCATCAAACTCAGGTGCAGCCGGTCGTCTGCGGGCACTTCTTCCTCGCTCTCCTGCTTCATCCACGCCTCTGGCTCGAGATCTTTGGAGGTCTCCATCGATGTTGACATCACAACGGCGGCCAGCTCCCCATGAAGCGGACGCGAGTTGGCTCCCATACGAAATGGGGAAGAGCGTCGTTGTGAATCCTGACTAAGATCCAGGAAGCTACCTTCAAGGATCAGCAAGGTGACCACGATAACGGAAAGCAGACCGACGACGAAGGCGGCGCGATGGGTCGGGCGAGTCGAGCTGCAAGGAGAAGCTAGGATGTGTACTCTCATCATGGGGCTCCTGGTGCAGTAGATGGTCAATAGAATTCTGAGACTCACCTTCGAAGTAAATGATTGCTCCCAGGGGTGCTCTGTTTTTCAAATGATACCAGTACTATAGAGAGGCTTTGGTGTTAGATCATTGCTCACTCGCAGAACACTCCAACAAGTCCTCCGGTGAGAATACGGTGTGTGTGGGTGGGAGGAGACCAAGTAATTTTTCGGATTGTAGGTGGCGACTCCGTCGCTCATGCTGTGTGCGTGTGTGTGCTTGGGGTAAAAATTGTAAGATGATTGCGCCGATCAGCAACAGTGAACACTCAGTTTAGTATTGCGACTTTGCCAATTGTCTATGATCTCAAGCACACATGGTTGAGATCATAGACGATTGGCGAAGACACAACACTGAGCGTTTACGTTTTGACATCAACGTTGACAAATATTGAGAGCGGATCAACTGCAATCAGGGACAAAAAAAATACAGACACCAACGTTTTTCCTCATATCTCAACAACCACTGCAGGTTTGGGCATGCGGTTTGGATACGATAAACCATGGTACTGAATAGCTGGCAGCTCTAATGATGCGAATTTCTGCATTTGTAGAGGAAATCACACACAAAAAAGCACTTTTGACACGTGGACAAAAAATTACGGACAATCAACACCATATACACTCCTATATTAAGTGATGGGTTACAGGAGTACACTAGCGGTCACCAAGACGCCAAAAATGCTGCTTATAAATTACTCTGTATAAAATTTGTTCGCTGAAAGGCACGGACACACGTTAAGAACAGGTGCCTGGAGCATTCGCCATACCACCGCGTTGGTGCTAGTCACTGGCGAATTCACAAGCTTTGCTCTTACTGTCACGAAATTCGGACAACAACTTCATTTAGGTTCAAATTTGATACACTGTCACTAGGTTTGAATTTTTAATCCCCCTTTCGTCACACACAATTCGCACACAATTTTCCCCTACATGTTGAAAGATTCAACATAATATTTTATCCTGATTATATTGAATCACTTAAGTACGAATTTATTGGGTTGAAGGTGGTTTTGGTTATTCCTAACCTGTATCCAACATGTGAATCGCGTGTTTGAATATTTTACAAGTAAATTCACAGTTCGCAAAAAAAGAGATGTTGGAACCACCAGCATGTGCTCTGACCATTTTACTGTGGGTACCACCACATCCGGATAAGCAAAGCATCCGCACATAAACAACGCCAAACGTTCTGGAATTAGAGGAAAAAAGTCACGTGGAGACAACAAAAGTCACTTGCCCGCTCGATGCAAACAATCAACTACCGTATTTCCTATATAAAGCAATACATTATCTTAAGACATACACCATGCAATTGACCAATAAGAGACCGTTATTACGTTTACAGTGCCGGAAATAGGAATAGGTTCAGTGACATTTTTGCTTCTTTTCAGCCAATAATTGGGTTGTTTCAGCTCTAATTTTAACCAATCGTAGTGCAGATAAAGACGAATCAAATGGCGTTCGTCATTCGCAAATCCGCCGCGCAGAGTTCGAGAAAGAGGAGGAAGAATGAACAGGTACGGGAAATGGCGATAGGTTCAGCGAGCGCCGGCGCTACTTATGGCTTGAATATGTAGCATAGCGCGTTCAGAACGGGTTCATTTAGTAGCTGAATGATACCGCTATCTATGTGAATG
>JALBZD010000222.1:0-45009 GCA_038050675.1 Globisporangium cylindrosporum | reverse complement strand
CTTTTGTTGTGACTGCTGAAAATGCGCGAAAATTTTGCAAATAAGAATGATGGCTTTACACATTCTATCGTTTTGGAAAGGGTATGAATTTTTGGCAGTGTAACTTATTGGGAGTGACATCTGTATAATTGCAGCTGAGGCTCAGCGCAACATGTAAACTCGCAAAAGGTTGGGAGTCCAGTTTTCTGCCAATCAGATCGTCGTTCCGTCGATTCGCTGTTTTCTATCCATCCGAATCATCAGGTCGGACTGAAAATGCGTTTGCAACAACACAGTTGTTGCCCAAGAGATCCATGCCAGCACTTGTTGTGTTCACATGGAGAGTGGATATATCCATACATAGCGACTCTGATGAGAGCCGAGGAGCGACATCTCTCTCTTCCTAATATCCACTGCTCGCACTCTGAAGCTCTCTCAACCAGTCATTTTCGTTCGAAATGGAGGACAACGGGTTCTAAAAAGAGACATCACACCGTCTATTTTTTTCCATCTCAGCTCGTCACATTGAGTCTCGCTCGCCACGCGCATGCACGTGCACAGAGAGAGAGTCACTCGCGTACGTGTACTGCTGCTTCTTGGCTACGAGCCACACGCTCTTTCCTCACTGTTGACTTGTTAGTCGCCACCAAAGGCTTTGTCCTTGCTGCGTCAAATGGAATGCAAGAAGGAGCTCTTGGTGTTTGGCCAATTGCGCTCCAGGTTCTACGGTATTTTTGGCTCAACTAAGTGTGAGCACGAGCGTTTGTGCACCCTCTCGATAGGATGGAGTGCGGCCCAATCAGCGATGGCAGCGAGATGTTGTCATGGGATCACCTGCGAAGGAGTTGCTACTTGAGGGGGGAGTTAAATACGGAGCCGTTTTTCTGAAGTTTGCGTTGTGCGTGAAAAGGCCAGCAAATTGAAGAGTTTGCACGCGTGCAATGATGAAGTGTGCTTCACGCTTGGCTTCTTCTCAATCTCTGGCTAAATGCCCTCCAGTCGGTAGTATTGCATAGCACTTCGTTCACATGTCAATATCATTGCGCTGATTGCGGGAAAAAATGGCGCCAAAGACACTCACAGTTTCCTTCCCCTCAAGTTGCAATCTGTATATTGAATCCATACATTTGTATACTTTATCCGGAGAATAGTATACTGACCAGCTCCCAAGAACATTCTCAATTCACACAGACAGCAAGGCAAGGCAAGGGCGACACCAGGCGCAAGAGAAAGAGAAGAGAGCGGCAGGCCGACGGAGGGGAAGGAAGAGAAGCAGCAGCAGCACCACAGGCAGATACACACAGTCACAGTCACACACACAGACACACGCGCGGCGCCATGTCCAAGGCCCCCAAACAGAAGAAGGCGCAGCTCCACTACCAGCCCTACCAGCCCAGCGGCGGAGGCGGCGGCGCCAGCGTACGTAATCATACCATCACTCAAGCTTACACGCTGCTCATGCTGAGTTTTATATGATGGGAAACGAAATGGAAATGAGACGCTAATGATGGAGATTTATGTATATGTGTTTGTATTAGAATGGCGACCACCACGGCGGCATGGAGAGTTTCAGTGTGGCCGAGATCCCGCTGGGCATGGACCCCGTGCTGACGTGAGTCACGAACAGGCAGACAGTCTTTGTCTATCTCTAGCGAATGGCGCATCGTGCTAACATGATACTTCGCTTGCTGTTGCTTTGTATGTACGTGTGCGTATGTGTGAATTAATGAATACAGCGGCCTGTCGTCCAACTTGAGCCGCAATCTGTGGGACGACTGGAACGAGAACGATGCCAACTTTTCCATGAAGTTCGACATGTTTAACGAGGACGGCAGCAGCAGCAACAGCAATACGAATAGTTTGATAGGTGGGCGACACGGCAGTGGTGCGCATTCGCATGCTCCGGTAGCACCGTCCGCTTCGAACGGCTCTGTGCATCAGCATCAACACCAGCATCAGCAAGAGCAGCAGCAGCGCCAGCATCATCAGATCCAGAACCTGCTCCTCCAGCAACAACAACAGCAGCAGCAGCACATGAATGTGAACAACATGAACATGGGTATGATCCCGCCGTCCGCGTACGATGTGATGAACGGCTTTGCCGGCAACTCGATTATCCGGCCGTTGAGCGCGCAAAGCAACGACAGCAGCACCAGTGGTGGCGGTGGCGGTGGCGACCAGGTGAGCGATCTGGTGAGCGACGCGCCGCGCGCCAACTACCGCCGCTCGCTCAGCGAAGACATTGTGAGCATGCTGGACGAGAACAACGAACTCGTGTTTGACAAGCAGCAAGCAAATGGCGGTGGTAACGCAAGTGATGCGCGACGACAGATCACACCACCCAACGGGATGCACCAACAAGCTCAACAACAGCAACAGCAAACGCAGACGCAACAACAACAACAGCAACAAGCGCACATGCAACAGCAACAACAGCTCAGTATGCAGCAGCAACAGCAGCAATTGCAGCACCAGCTCCAACGCCAACAGCTCCAGCAGCAGATGGCGATGGCGAACGAGAATGCGCGCTGGATCGGCTTCGCACACATGCACAACGGCATGATCTTGCAACATCAGCGGCCGGACCTGTTTGCGCGCCGCAACAGCGCGTTCGAGGCCGCGGTCGCCGCGGGGTCGACGACGTTGTCGGCGCTGCCGAACCTGCGAGCCGATGACCCAACAACAGCAGCAGCAGATCAGCAACAGCAACAGGGCAACGGAACGACGCACACGCCTATAGCAAACGCAGCAAATGTTGCAAAGGCGACTTTCAATCCGTTCATGTTCCCTGGTGCGGCGTTAGGAGCAGGGGCAGTAGGAGGAGCAGCTGAGAGCGAGTTGACGGATCCCAAGACCCCAAACGGGAAGAACGCGCACTCGCCGAACGGCTCGACCACCGCGAGCGATAACTCGTCGGACGCTGGTACCACCTCAACCAGCACCAGCAGCAGTGCGACTACAGCAACCAATATAACAGGCAATGGTGTTGGTGTTAATGCTGCTGC
Source organism: Globisporangium cylindrosporum (assembly GCA_038050675.1). Classification (NCBI taxonomy): domain Eukaryota; phylum Oomycota; class Peronosporomycetes; order Pythiales; family Pythiaceae; genus Globisporangium; species Globisporangium cylindrosporum. Next base: position 42,025 of record JALBZD010000222.1, on the reverse strand, counting down.
TGGCGGTCCGTTTGGCGCACAGGCAGCTGCAGCTGCGGCTGCTACCAATGGCATGATGATGCCGGGCTTCATGATGTACCCGATGCCGATGATGGGCAACTACTCGAGCAACCCGATGGGCATGATGCCGATGCAGATGCCGATGGGAATGGGCATGGGCATGGGAATGGGAGCCATGGGACCGATGGGGATGCAATTGCCCATGGGGATGCAGTTGCCGATGGGGATGCAGATGCAGATGCCCATGGGGATGCCCATGGGCGGCATGGGCATGGGAGCCATGGGTCCTATGAGCATCCAGCTGCCGATGGGCATGCAGGTGAACCCACAGAGCAGATCTTTAGACAGCAGTAACATCAATGGACAAGCCACAGATATGGAGGTGACTCCAGCGCCTGGTGCTGCGATGGTTAAGCCAGCGACAGCAGCAGTAGCCTCGGCAGCAACAGCAGGGCCACGCGCACTTCAACCGAAAGATCCGCGCGGCCCGGGCTTTGTCAGCATCGCGCGCAAGCCCGAGGAGCCAGAAGTGAGCAGCATCCTCAAGTCGCTCATGGAGGAAGAGACGAAGAAGAAAGAGAAGAAACTGGAGCGGAATCGTGACTCGGCGCGCGAGAGTCGCAAGAAGCAGCAGACATACGTCGAGACGCTGGAGACGGGCATCAAGCGCCTGCAGATCAACCGTGACCTCGTGGTGTCGTATCGATGGGGGCTCACGGGTCCGGGGTTCGGGCCGCTGCCGTGCCCACAGTCGCCGCAGATGTACGACTGGAAGATGCGCATATCGATCGTCACGGGCCACTCGGAGGCGTTCGCCAACATCCAGAACCCGGCAGGCTTCAACTCGCTCATGCGCATGAACCGCCAGCGTCGCGCGCTGAGTCTGTCGCACTATGAGCGCGAGCGCGCCGTGGCGAAGAGCTTTGTCGCGATCGGCAAGCGGCTCGCCGCGCTGCGTGCGCGCGTGCTCGAGGCGCAGGTGCTGCGCACTTTTTCACAGAACAACCCGCTCGCTCTGGAGCTGAGCGAGGCGCTGAACCTCACGGCGGACCAGAAGCTGCAGCTACAGTGCCACGCGCAGCGCGTGTTCGACGAGGAGGTGGCGCAGATGATCAAGCTCTTCAAGGTGTTCTTCGCACTGCGCAACGAGGCGATGCGGCTGAACATCCTGTCGCCGTCGCTCGAGCTCTTCTTCCGCGACGCGTGCTCGCTGGAGCAGCTGCAGAAGTTGTTGCAATGGACAGAGACCCACCGGAGCGTCATCGAGACCGCGCTCACGTTTGAGGAAGTGGTGGAGGCATAACGCCAGTTAGCATAATAAAATAGGAGATGATGGATGATGATATGAGTGAACAAATGAATGGACAGGTTGTTGACAACAACAAACATCGCAACATTGGTTCACAACAAAGACAACCAAGTGAATCACAAGCAAATCACAAGCCAACAACTCGCGTGGTAAGTTATGAAAAAAATCAAGTTTGTTGGTCTTAAAGCAACTCTATCTAGTAAAATCCGTCGTCCCTGCAGAGTGGCAGTCTGTCTATCTATTCCTCATCGCTTTCGTCCGCCTTAGCAGCAGCGCGCTTTCGCTTCTTCAGAGGCTCGCTCGTTTGACTCTTCTTCTTGTCCGCGATCGCCTTCTGCAGCTGCTTCTTGGCCTTCTCTGCTGCCTTCTCCTCGGCTTGGGGCGTCTGCTCTTTCGCCTTCTTGGCCTTGTCCTCCTCGCTCTTCTTGATTTTGTCCGCCTTGTCCTTCTTCTCCAGGGCCGCCGCCGCGATGGGGCTGCCCGACGCGTCGACGATCTGCTTAACCATGTTCTTCACCACGGGCGAGTTGGTCTCCAGGCTTGTAAACACCGTCATGAGCTCCTCGAGCTCCTTGGTGTTACCTTTCGTGACCAGCTTCCAGGACTTCACAAAGTGCAGCGCGAACGAGAGCACAATCTTCATACGCTTGGCCTTGAGCTCCTGCGCCAGCAGCGCCACGAGCGCGCTCTTGAGCGGCGTCTTAACAGCCGTGAACGCCTTCTGCTCGTCCTTCTCCGCCAGCATCTTGGGTTTCAGCAGTAGCGACAGCAGACGGAAGACCTCGCACTTTGAGAATTCGTCCACAGCAACCGCAGTTTTGCTACCCTCAACTCTCTCGCTTCCTTCACTATCATCAGCTCCTACTTCCTTCTCACTGGCCGTCGCAATCGCGGTGAGCGGCGCAAGCAACAGGTGCACAGCGATCAGTGGGAAACGCGCGATGAGGTCGTCGAAGACGCTCTGCGGGAAGCGCGAGTGCTTCTTTGTGAACGCGTCCATGACAGCAACACGCATGGCCTGCTGCACGCCCTGGGTGGACGAAGCAGCCGTCGCGGTCTTGCCGCCGCAGAGCACGCGGATATAATATACGACCACGCCAGCGCCGACCTTGCCCGCCTGGTCTTTGTCGAGGCTCTTCTTCGTCAGCAGCTCCACGACGGTGTTCAAGTTCTCCGTGGCGGCTGTTCGCTCCGCTGCACTCAGCTCCGTGCCGCTCGGCACGTCCTTGGCGCGCAGAACCTTGTTGTTGAGCACAGACTGGAGACGCTCGCTGAGCACGCGCGCTTCCTTGTCGGTCTTCTGGATCGCGATGAGCGCCTGGAAGAGCGGCAGCACCAGCGAGAGCACGAGCGGACTCGTCGCGCACTTGGTCACAAACACCTGCAGCAGGTCGAGCACGCGTAGTTTGAAGTGCAGCATCTGCATGACCGCCTTCTTGGCATTTTTCTTGCGGTTCGCGCGGTCCTTCACGTGGCCCACGATTGCCGCAAGCGCCATGTCTTCGCGGTGCAGTGCCGCGAGCTTCGCGTCCTTGCTCAGCGCCTCCGAGATCTCGGTCGCGGTCGTGAGCACGACCTCGTCGCCCTCGTCCTCGTCGTCACTACCTTCCATGTCTTCATCCGAGTCTTCCTCGTCGTCGCGGCGCGTGACGCGGTCGTCTTCCTGGTCCTCGGCGTCGTCCTCTTCGCTTGGCACGAGCACGTTGAGCATCGTCTGGATGCTCTCGGCGTTCAGCAGCGGCAGCATGGAGCGGAACACATGCGCCACGATCTCGCGCATCGCGCTCGAGTCCTGCGACAGCAGACTCATCAGCATGTCCGTGAACACCACGATCGAGTTTGGCTCGCTCTCAGCCTCGGCCTCCTGCTTCTTGGTCTTCTTCCTGGCCTTCTTCTTACTGTCGGCTTTCTTGTCGGTCACCAGGTCCGAGTAACACTTCTCCAAGTCCGTGACGACCACCACCGCGTCGCTGCGCTGCTCCGGGTCGAGCAGCTGTACGCCCGAGCTCATGAAGAGCAGCAGGAACGCCTCGAGCTGCTTGGTCTTGGCCTCGTTTTCCTTGTCTTCCTGCGCAGACGCCCAGCTCTTGCGGATCTCGCTCACGCGGGACGCCACAGTCTTCATCTGCTCCGCGACATCGTCCGCGAGCGCGTGGCGCAGCGTGGCGGCGTCGCCGAACGCCAGCAACTCCTGCGAGATCGAGAAGATGCGGTTGAGCACGCTGGAGCTCGCGCCCGAGAGCTTCACGCTCAGCAGCGAGAGCACGCGCTTGAGCGACGTGGCTAGCACCGTGTTCGAGAGCACGGGCTCCGCGACAGTGAGCGCCGCATCGAGACCCACATCACTGGTGCCAGCACCAGCGGCCGACTTCTTCTTCTTCTTGGACGGCGTCGCCTTGCCCGAGGACACGAAGAACGTGTGAAACACAAGGAAGCGCAGCACCTGGCTCTGCACCTTCTCATTCGTTTCTTCGGTGGCTTCACTGTCGTCCTTGGCGAGCATCTCCGAGACGCTCGTGACGAGCGCGTCGAGCGCCCACAGACGCACGTTGTCGTGCTTCTTCTTGAGCAATTCGGCGCGCTCCTTCTCCTCTTCAATCGCGATGATCGCGTCAAAGCCACCGCTGCTCAGACGTGCCTTCTTGGCCTCTGACGAGTTTTCCTCGTCGTCCTCGTCGTTGTCGTCCGCGTCAATTTCCACGAGCGACGCCATGGGCTTCACGAACTGCTTCTGGAAGAAGTGGAAGTACTCCTCTGGCGCGAGCGTCGCGAACACCTTGAGCGTGTGGCGTGCGGCTTCGTGCAGGTAGTTCTTCTTCGAGACCGCGTTCGTGTACAGACACTTGACAAAATGCGGCGTCAGGATCGCGCGCAGCAGCGAGCTGGGCAGTGACGGTAGCACGAGCTCAAAGAGCTTGAACGCCAGTCCGCGGCGCTCGTGGGTCGCACTCTCCTTGTTCAGGAGCACGTTCTCCACCAGCACATTCCAGGTCTCCTGGAAGAGCTCGACGTCGAACTGCGCCGCGTTCTTGCCCGTGTGGATGAGGTGACCGAAGATTCCGTACCACGCCGCGTGCACACGCGGGTAGCACGACGACGAGGTCTTGAGCGGCTCGGCGAGCGCGTGCATCGCCTTGCGACGCAGGAACTTGAGCGCTGGGAATGTGGACGGCACCTCGTCTTCGAGGCCCGCGGTGTGAATGTAGTGGTGCAGACCAGCCGCGAGCAGCACCTGCTCGGCGTTGAACGCGCTCACGTCGCCCTGCAAGTAAAGCAAGAACTCTGGCACGAGGTCCGAGACGAACACCTTGGTGTTCACGTCCACGAGCACCGCGAGCACGGCTTCAAAGCACGCCTCGCGGAGCCACTTCTTCCACTTAGACATCTCCAAGAGTTCCTTGATCACTTCCACCGCCACGCTTTGGTTGTCGTCTCCGCCTAAGCGGCCCGAGCGCTGCACGGCGAGCAAGCCGAACAAGCGGCCGAACATGTGCTCGCGCTGCTCCATGCCTTTCATCGAGCTGTGCACCTCCATCGCTTCACGAAGCAGGTCCTGCACTTCCTTGAGCTGCACACTCGGGAACGTCTCGAGCAGACCCGCGAGCGCCGTGCTGAACCCCTGGCGCGCAGCATCGCGCGACGACGCGAGGCCGCGCACCAAGCGCTTGAGCGTGTACTGCAGGTCTTCGTCGAACGTCGCGTCCGCTTTGGTCTGTTTCTGCTGCAAGTGCGCGATGATGTGCGCCACGGCCTGCGCGCGCGCCGCGGCGTCGCTCTCGGCCAAGTTCCAGAAGAGCTTCAGGAACTCATTGCGCTCGGCCGAGGGCTTGGTCGGCGTTGGCACAGGCGCAGGAGGCATCGAGGTGCCGTTGGCTTTGCTAGCGCTCTCGGTCTTCTTCTCGCTCTGCTGCCTCTCGACGCCGTTGCTGACGACCGGAGCCGCGGTCTGCGCGGTCTTGGCCTTCTTCCCCATGACTAGCTACTAGCTCGCTGCTCGTCTATATACTGGGCTGCTACAGGCTGCTGGCGGTGACTGGTCTGCTGCTTGAATCACGCACGACGTAACAGCCTGAAGCGTTGTAGCTTTTCAATTCCTGCTGGTCGGTGTGACTGGTGGACAGCTCAGCCCCAAAGTGGAGGTCGCGCGAAGGTGACGGATAAGTGGACCACTCTTATTATCTCGGCAAAGTACGAACATAGGAATCAAAGCGCAGGTTCTCTGTGAGCTTCTATTTCACTTTTGACTCATTCATCTGATTCAACTCAGCAATGCTTCACCGCTTCATGGAGCCACTGAATGACCGACTGCGTGCTCTAGTTCCGTGCATCTGATCTCCTCCAACTGCGTCTCTAGCGTCTGCGTGAGCTCGTCCCAATCCAGCAGCACTGAGCGGTGCAGGCGTGGCAGCTCCTCCACCGCTCCCACCATCGCGGGAACGCTCGTGCTCTCGTGGAACGTGAAGAGCGACTCGCACTCGAGCCACTCCTGTGTGAACAGGGCTTTCGGCACCACGAGCTCGAAGCCCTCGGCGTCTGGGATGCAGAGTACAATTTCGCTTTCCCCACACGCGCTCATCAGCGGCAGGTCGTCACGGAGCGTTAGGGTCTCGGAGCCAAGCGAGCGGACGGCGTCTCGGACGAGTTGCGCTTTGACAGACGACTGGACCGAGCCGTCCATGAACACCGGACTTGAGCACGTGGCGACCGCAAACGGCTTCTTTGCAGTCAGCTTCACGATGTACGCGCTCGTGTAGCCGCGCTCAAACTGGTTGGGGAGGTACGCGACCGCCTGAGAGAAACTCAACTGCGGGTAGATCCCCGCCCAGTCCACTTCAGGAAGAGCACCAGCGTCTTGAAGAGAGTACGATTCCGGCAGCGACGCGGACGGCAGCGCCTTGAAGCCCACGGTCACACCCTTCGCGATGTGCGCGACGCCCACCGCCTTGGGCTGTGGTAGCATCGTCACAGCGTTAGCAGCAGTTGATAGGGGTTCGCTACTGCTTGATGCAAGCGTGCTGGGGTTGCGCTCCATTTGCGGTGTCCTCTGTCTGCTCTTCTGACTGTCTACATGCTTTGGGTACAAAACTCGGCATGCAAATCAATTCGAAATCGAGCGCTTCGACTGGTCGAAAATGCTTGTGACTGCTTTTTAATTGGACAAAAATGCTCGCCTGAGGTTCCACTATCGCGAAAACCCGCGCAACTGGAAAGAGCACCTTGGTCGATTTATTGAAAGTTCATGGTTCACGTGCGTGTGTGTGTGTGATTGGCTAGTAAGTGCAGGTGTTGCTATCTTGACTTAAGGCAGAAGGGTTAGCGCTGCTGGTGGTAGACTACACTTAGGAATCCGCCGCCGCCTTCTCGAGGGCCGCGATGAACTCGTCCACTTTCGCGGCGTTGACCTTCAAGAGGTACTGCGTCATTGCGTCCGCGACCTGCAGCGACACGATCACACCTGTCTTCTTGCCCTTGGTCTCGTGTGCCTTGACACTCATGCCCTTATATAATGAAGAGTTCAACACGATCTTGCCGATCTCATTGCGCACAAGGATTCTGAAGGCACAGTAGTACAGAGAGAGATCACAAAGTGGGTTAATGACATGAAATTGGTTATGTAGCAGCGGAACGACCCCAGCAAGTAGTATAAATGCACGCATACCTTGCTTTCTTTGTGTTCTTGTTCACGAGCACCTTGAGCGGGTGGAGGCCCTTGTCCGCCCAGCGCTTCTCGTCCTTCTTGAACTCAAACACCTTTGCCTTCTCAACGTCGAACACGGCATCGTCATCAGGGCTATCAGACTGTAAGGATTACACAAGACAATCAGTCAGTTTAGCACAAACGGTCAATAGTAGTGTGCCACACAAAGCAGAGAAAACGCGTACCTTGATGATGACTGTGGCTTCTTCTCGTCCAATGTTCTCGTCGTCGTCGTCATTCGCAGCAGGCGCAACAGCAAAAGATGCACCAGCTGAGGTTCCGAAACTGCTGGCGCCGCTCGAGCCAAAGCTGAATGGCTTAGTGGCTGGTGCCGGAGCAGACGATGAAGACGCAAGGTTACCGAACGAGAAGCCGCCCGTGGAAGCAGCTGGCGCTGCTGGCGGCGGCGTGCTGAACGACGAAGTGCCGCCGAAAGAGGACGCTGGGGTCACAGCAGGCGCCTTGTCAGTGTCTGGCTTGGACGAGCCGAACGAGAAGCCACCGGTGCTAGCCGCCGGCTTTGCGTCGTCCTTCTTGGTGGAGCCGAACGAAAAGCCGCCCGTGCTTGCTGACTTGGAATCATCGCCCTTTTTGGCAGCGCCGAATGAGAATCCACCAGTAGACGCTGGCTTGGCATCGTCGTCCTTCTTGGCGGTGCCAAACGAGAAGCCGCTGTTCATGGCTGCTGGTACTGGCTTGGATTCTGCTTTCTTGTCGTCGCTCTTCGCTCCAAACGAAAACCCAGACGTCAACACAGGGCTCTTCGCGGATCCATTGGTTGGGGTAGAGGTCAAGAACGAAGGGGTCGAGGTAAACGACGGCGCGGCGGATTTCGTTTGCTGCTGGTCAATCGGAACAGGCTTGGTCGACGCGTGCTTGGCCGCGATCTCGTCCGCGTACTTGACGTACTCCTGCACCGCTGCGATCCAGCTCGCGCTCGGATTCTGTCGCGCCTGGTCGTTCACGAACGAAAGGAAGTCCTTATTCAGTACCTCGATGGCTTCTTGGTACGATGACGACGCAGTCTTTGGCGCCACCGCCGCCGACGACGAACCTCCAAACGCAGACACAACTGGAGTAGCAGGAGGCGTGGACACCGTCGGCTTCGGCAGCGTGCCAAATCCTGTGGGTGCCGGCTTGTCGGCGGTCAAGCCCGAGAAGCCCGCGAACGGATTCGCCTTTGGCGCTGCTGGCGCGCCGGCAGTGAGGCCCTGGAAGCCGCTGAACGGGTTCACCGCTCCTCCAGCAGCAGAAGTAGCAATACTACTAGTAGTAGCAGCAGCTACTGGTGGCTTGGGCGCCGCCGACGGACGGCTCATAGGTCCTCCCACGCGAGCTTTGACGATCTTGCGCTGGCGGATCGACTCCTCGGACGCGCGCTGGAAGCCTTTCTCGAACGACTCGCTCGTGATCTCGTCGTCCTCCGCCTCGTACTCCTCGCGGCGCATCTGTCCATTCTCATTGCGGCGCTTCGACATGGTAATTGACTTGGTGGCTGGTTGGCTGTATGTATACAGTGAGTGAGAGAGAGAGGCTGAGATAAAGAGAGCGTGGCCGTCACCTGCCGCTGATGCTATTGGCGCCTTGTTGCTTTTATTTATTGCGTGGCTGCCCGATTGGAGCTTTCCGATTTGTTTGGTGCCAATGCCGCCACAAGCCGTTAAACTGCAAATTCACACTTAGGTATTTGAAATATCCAAAATTTGATCATACAGTATTCAAAAATGTGATATTAGACTCTCTATTTTTAGATTTTGTGAATATAGACAGCATTTTGGATTTGTGGGCTTTTATTAAGGTGATCGAGGCACATCGGCACCATGCATCCAACAAAATGGAAGTGGTCAGGCACGCGTTATCCATCATGGCAATTCCATTCCTGCGTGGGTATCTCTCTGTTTCTCTTGTATGATTGGTCATGGTATTGTCGGGCTGCAAGAGGCTCTCTTAGCATGCAGCTAGTGCTGCTCCTGTTAGTATCGCGCATCTATGTGTCTGGCTTGCTATGTTTCTCTTCTTAAAAGTGGGCCTTGATCTTCTTTACAATGTCGTCGACGCGCGCCGACTGCGTGAAGAAGTCGAGAAACTCGCCGTCGGGGCCGATAAGGTACATTACGATCGAGTGGTCGACCAGGTAGTCGTCGTCGTCGTCCTCGTTCTCGTCCGCCTTGGAGAAGTACACGCGGTACGCCTTCGTGATGTCCGCCACCTGGTCGCGCGTGCCTGTGAGCATCTTGAACTTCGGGTGGAAGTCTGTACATAAGAACACGCACAAATTATGGTTAATGCATGCGCCGGAAGGATCAGAGCCATCCAACCGCTCATGTATTCGCTCACTCACCCTTCTTGTACGCCTGCATTTGCGCGATGGTGTCTCGTCTTGGGTCCACGGTCACGAACAGCGGGATCACTTCGGGCGAGTTCTCAGCATCGAGCTGGTCGAGCACGTTGCCGATGCGCACGAGCTCGTTCGGGCAAATGTCCGGGCAGTGCGTGAAGCCAAAGTAGAGCAGCGTGTACTTGCCCAGGAACGACGCGTCCGTGACCGACTGGCGCGTGTCGCAGTCCACCAGCGTCCACGGGCCACCGAGAAGCGGCTTGCCGATCGACGTCACTTTCGTCGTAGCTATTGAACGGAACGATTGCAGGTGTGTCAAGCACAGCAGTTGGTCAGCAGAGAGTTCCAACAGTATCGGCTCCAGAACACACTATCGACAGCAACCGTAAGCCACGTACTCTGTGTCTGCAAGCGGTCCTTCTCCGTGTAGTAGTAGTACACCGCGCCGCTTCCAATCACGCCCGCAAGCGCGAGACTCGTCCACGTAATTGGCTAGGCATTCCGGCAGCAAAAACAAAATAACAGATGACATGAGTGACGCAATCTCCACCACTTGAGGAAGTATACACAGCAGCAGCAGCAGCAGACGTACCCCCATCTTGTCTGTTCGGCCAGGCGTAGAGCTGGAGAAGCCGCGCGCAGCTTGCAGGGTCATGTGGCGGCGCACTGCGCGCGTCGCCGTCAGCATCTTGGTCGCCAGCATCCTCGTCTTGCTGCTTGGTCTCTTGCTTTCTCTCGTGCTCCTTTTTGCCAAGTGAGTGTGGTGATCGACTCAACACCCCACTCTTGTCTTTGTGTTGCTCAACACACGTCGACACGGGTCGCGTACTTCACAACTACGCACCTAATCGATTCTCAGCTTTTCAGGCTCCTCTTGAGCATGAAGGAAATCTCTGTGCGCTGGTAAGTACGGTACGCTGATCCTTCCAACCCACTGGTTACGTGCGTACCTAGTTGCCTTCGCTGTGGGTTTGGGCAGCGTTTATTTTGCGGCGGGGATTGCGGATCAGTGGATCCACGCGAGCCAAAGCCAAGAGCCGAGAGCTCCATCAGATCCGATCGATAGAGAACGCAGATCGCCTCGTTACACGCCTATCCACACACACTGCAGAGCAAGCATGTCGGACGAGACCGCGCGCCTGATGAACCGCTTCGTGCGCCCCATCTACGACGCGATCGACAACCGGCAGTACAAGACCGCGATCAAGCACTGCATGCACAAGAAGGTGGCGCACCTGGACATCGTGCTCGTGCTCAAGGCTCACTGCCTCGAGCGCACGGGCAAGACCGACGAGGCGCTCGAGATCTGTCGCTTGGTGCAGAAGCGCAAGCCCACGGACGACACGCTTCTCAACACGATGAACCTCGTGTTCAAGCTGTCCGGCTGCGAGCACGAGATGCTGCCGTCCTTCGAGTACGCGTGCGCGCACGTGGACCCGCCGAGCGAAGAGCTCTTCTCATCGCTCTTCTTTGCGTACGCGCGCCGAGGCGAGTTTCTCAAGCAGCAGCAGACCGCGCTCAAGATGTTCAAGGCGTTTGGAGGCGTCAAGTACATGTCGTGGGCATCGCTCAGTATGATGCTGCAGGTGCAGCACGGTGGCGCGCCGCCCAAGATGCTCGCGTTGGCGGAACGGATGCAGCTGAAGACGCTGCGGGACCTCAAGTCGAATGACGGTGAAGCGCTCCAGCTCTTGGTGCTGATCATGCAGCTCCAGGACAAGCACGAAGATGCATTGACTGCGTTTGATGAGTTCGCGAAGCCGCTCGACTGCGCCAAGACCACCGAGAAGACCTACTGTGGGGACAACGGTTGCACGGACTTGCATTCGCTGAAAGGGAGATCTGCGGAGGGCGACGGCACGTACGAAGAGGACATTGAATTGGGTCCAATGCTGGAGATCGATCGACTCACGCTCGAGGCGTCGCTGGCAAAGTCTGTGGCGAACTGGGAGCGCGCCGCTACAGTGTACCAGACGCTTCTCGAGAACCACAATGGCGACGACTGGACGTTTCTGAAGGAGTACATCACGGCACGCTTTGAGTTGGATGACGACCTCGCAAAGGTGGAGCAGGACGTTCGCGAGTTCCTGATCCAGTTGCAAGGCCGCGCTGGCAACGAGTTGCTTCGCGGACCTCGTCTCGCTGTGATTCACCTGCTGAGCGAGAAGCTCACGCGTCTCCATACTGCGGGCGCCTCGAAGGACGCGCTTGAGAAAGTGGAAACGCAGCTGGAGGAGCAGATCTTGCTCTACATCGACCGCTTTTTCACGAAAACCTGCTGCTTTACGGACCTGCAGCAGTACCTGTCGCTGTTCTTGAGCAGCAGCAGCAATAACAACAGCAACAGCAACTCGGTCTCGAAAGCGGCGCGAACGCGACTGGTAGAGCGTATCGCGAACATGTCGACTGAATCCGTGAGCGTCAAAACGAGCGAAGACGAGGGTGACCGCAAGGAAGCGCTGGGCAAGCTCAACCGCCGCCTGCTAGCGCTCAAGACGCTGCGGTTCCTCGGATACTACGACGACGAATCTAAGTTCTCGGTTGCGGAGCTTGAGAAATTGGTGCAGGCGCTCAAGGATGAGTACGAGGCGACCGGCTGGCTGAACGTCGGCAGCACGGGCGGGCAACGAGAGGTGCAGAACACCGACAACTTGCTGCTGCTCGCGGCACACTTCCTCATTGATGCGTACCAGCGAGCGCCCGGACGACGCGAGCTGCTCGTGCAGGCCGCGGCACTGTTGGAGTACGGCCTTGAGAAGAGTGCGTACAACTTTCAAATGAAGCTGCTGCTCTCGCGTGTGTATGGGTACCTCGGCGCTGGCGAGGCGATGCTCAGTCGTCACGCGGAGCTCGACGTGAAACACGTGCAGCTGGACTCGCTTTCGTTCCTGGTGCTCGACAAGATGCTCAAGCTCTGCCATTTCCCCGAGGCTCGCCGCTTGACCGACAGCATCCAGCGCCTGCACAAAGGTACGTCGAACGACACGCCCGAGTACATCTCGCGCTCGTACAAGACCGGTGTGTACTCGAAAGTGGTGGACATGACCAATTTTCTGTACAAGAAGATGCACAGGTCGCACACGCTGGCAATCAGCAAGAGCGAGTCGCTGCTCTTTGGGCTCTTTGACGCTGCAGCGAGCGGATCCGCAAAGCTGCACGACCACCTGGGGTCAAGTGCGTTCGAGAAGAGCATCGAGGGCTTGGACACGATGCTACTGGCGCCAGATAAGCTTTCCCGGAATCAGCACCGCGAGGTCATCGTCCAGTGGACGCCACACGCGGTTGTCGCCACCGGCGCCACGTTTGCTCAGGACGACCAGCCGCTGGTGGAGTGCGATCGCTCGGCGGACTTTGCGTCGTCCGTGCTGTGGCTCAAGCTGCGTGTTGTCGCGTCCAAAATCCTTCGCAGCGCGGCGTTAGGCGAGAGTGAGGCGCTCAAGGGACTGGAGAAGGAGTACACTGGCTATGTGGCCGAGCTCAAGCTGATTGAGGCAGAGGCAGACTCATCCTCGAGTAGTCTTCTCCTTCAGCAGCAGGTGTGGCAGTGGAGCACCAAGGCGGTCGGTGCCGCTGTGAAGCTGATCGCTGGTGTGAATGGTGAGTCAGGAGGTCTTGAATCTGTGCCAGCGGCGTTCGCAGAGCTCCAGTCGTCGTTCGTATCGATCACCCAGCGACTCCCAGACGCGCTGGTATTCCAGTTGGCATCAGCATCATCATCGGAAGCTGTTGCACTGTCGCCGTATGGAGTGTCCACGCTATCGCTGCTGCTGGGCGAGTGTGGACTCTGGACGCTGTGCTTATTGAGCTCTGCGCTGCGCATCACCAGCAAGAAGAAGAGCAAAAAGGACGACCATCTCGCCGCGAGCACGAACGCTCTGCGCGCGCTCCTAAAGCAGCTCCAAGAGTCCCACGCGGCGCTCGAGACGCAGGTCGCCGCATTGCGCATCGGTGGTGAAAAGAACTCGGATGCCAAGCCATCGAAGGCAAAGGCGAAGGCAAACGGCAGCGGTGGGCAGCCGCTGGTGGACCTCGCGGCCGCAGAACGCAAGGTAGCGGACAATGTATGCGCGTCCTACATGACGCTGCAGTCGCGCCTGACGCAGTTGCTCCACGACCGCGCGGCGATGATCCGCCTGGTCCTGCAAAAGTAGAGGAAGAGCAAGTGGACACTTCAAGTGGTACAAGGTAAGCAAGCCGCTGCATGTTGGTGGTAGACAATAATAGCAATACAGTCGGCACTCGCTGGCATATTGCAAACCAATGTCATCAAGGCTGAGTCAAATGCAAAGTTCATCACCATCAGGTTGCCTCCAAGTCTCCTCTTTATAACTTAATGAAGATACATATCATACTTGATCTAAGTATTAACATGTCCAACTCAGGTCCCACCACCGGAGATAAACAGGATTTACTGCGAAAATTAATGACCAGTTTCTCGATGAGACTGATCAATTTGCGCAAGAAATGACGACTTGCATCACAAAACCACAGCAACACAGCAAATAGCGGAAGCAAGCAAGGAAGGAAGCGAGAGTGAGCGAGGAAGCTGCTTCATGCCTGCGTCTCTCTACGACCCGAGCGCCAGTCCGGCGATGGTTGGTGGTTCTGGTACTGTAGTCGCGAACGCCAACGCTGCTGCTGCGCGCGATGGTCTCTCGGCGTCGTCGTCCGCCAACTCGAACTCGACGATCCACAGCAACCTCAGCGTCAAGTACGAGTTCAACGCTGGCGCGCTCAGCGTGGACGCCACGGGCTCGTTCGGCGTGCTCGCCGGTCGCAAGGGGTTGCACCTGATCGACCTCGAGGCGCCGTACATGCCCGCGGCGACGCTGCATCATCAGACGAAATGGGAAGTGACGGTCGTCAAGTGCAACCCGCACGTACAGTTCCGCGGCCACGTCGCATCGACGTCCAACCACAACACGCTCATCTGGAACATCGCGAACGCGCATGGCGGCATGATCGGCAACGCGCAGAGCAAGCCGCCGAACAACAGCACGCAACCGCTGATCGCGACGCTGCGCGCGCACACGCGGCCCGTGAGCGACATCTCGTGGTCGCCCACAGAGCCCTGGATCCTCGCAACCTGTTCGGCAGACACAAAGACGCATTTGTGGGACATCCGCACGCCCCAGAAGCCCGTACAGACGCTCTACGCGTTCACATCTAGCGCGATCCAGGTCGAGTGGAACCGCGTGGATCAGACGAGCATCGCAACTGCGCATGATGGCGAAGTGCGCATTTGGGACACCCGCGCGAGCGACAAGGCGCCGGCCGTGATGATCACAGCGCACATGCAAAAGATCTACGGCATTGACTGGCACCCAACGCGCATGTATGAGCTGGTGACCTGTTCGGAGGACAAGACAGTGAAGTTCTGGAACGTGACGCAGCCACGCGTATGCCAGGGGATGCTCACGACCGGCGCTCCCGTGTGGAGAGCGCGGTACACTCCGTTTGGTGACGGACTCGTCACGATCTCGCATCGACTGGACAACAATCTGAAGCTGTGGGCGCTCTCGCACTCGGAGCCGTCGGGGATCGTCGTCGACCCTGTGCACACGTACTCGGGTCACAGTGATCTCGTGAGAGGGGTCGTGTGGCGCGCGCGACCAAACTCGGGCGTGTACCAGCTCGTCTCGTGGGCGAAGAACCAGGAGCTCCGCATGTGGCGCGTGGACTCACAGCACCTGGAGGCATGCGGCTACGACACGACGTCGTATACCGAGGTCTCGCAGTCCGAGCCGATGGAGATGCTGCGACGCACAGACGTGTCTCGACTCCAGTACTCGTCGAAATACGACATCTCGGCATTGCGAACCGATTTTGTGCCGCTTGTCGTGCCGCCGACTGCTGTCCCACTGGGGGCGTCTGAATACAGTCTAGACGGACATGCGGATTCCATGAACGCGCTGCTGGTGTTTGACGAGGATCTGGCGAAGATCGGCGAAACTGAAGCCTCAAGTGACGATGACGCGGGACCGACTGCAGCTGGTACTGGAGCTGCATCAACAAACGCTAAAGGTAAGACTGGTGAGGCTAAAGAGAAGATGGCTGGTGCATCAGCCAGTCGTGCGAGTGCTCTTCCGTGCCCGCGATTCTCCGGCGCGTGCTTCAGCGGTCCGAATATGCTTCTCGTGTTTGACTCGCGTGTCGCGATTGGCCAGACTCGCACCTCTGTAGTACCAGCTGCTGCTGTCGCCGCTGGGAAAGCTGTCAAGACGCCAGCGCCGGTCAACAAACTCCCGAGAACCTACGAAGAGCTCCTGGATCTTCGGGACTCGCGCTTTGCGACAAAGAAGAACAAGAAGCCGCCAGTGAAACTGCTCTCGGCGACGAATGTGCTAGGAGGAGCGATGGATCTGACCGGCGACTGGGGGCAGCACGATCTGATGGAGTCGAGTATGTACAACGACGAGGTCGAGAGCAGCGTGCACGGCTTTCGAAACAATAATAGCATGTTCTTCACGTCGACGATGGACTCCTCTGGTTTGGTGATGGAGCACGAGAAATCCGTGCACGGCGGCTCCGAGTATTTGAAGACTTATTTCACAAGCTCCGAGTACCATTTGCCAATCAACCATCCGGAGCACCGGATCTCCGTTCCGGTGTCTGCGGGCAACATCTCCCCTCGCGGGTCTGGACTTCGTGCGGGTGTCGTCAGCGATCGCTCGAAACGTCTTGAGCAAGCGCCGGGGGCGTCGCTGAATCTTGATCTCAGCTTGAGCGTCATGGTGCTCGATCTGTCCAAGCTGTGTGGTGTATCCTCAATTCTCACATACAAGACGGAGATTGTGCCGCAGAAAGTTCAAGTCAAGCCTGTGGAAGTCCAGTCTGATGCGCAATATTTCAGTGAGTACCCCCAGGAGGTGCGTCCTACACCTGTACTCGAGTCCGGGAGCCGATCGCTCCTTTCCTGGATGCTTCAAGCAGCTGAGCGAACTCCAGCGAAGGGATCGCTGGGACGCGTGCATCCCGTTGTAAAGTCGAACGGTAGCAGCAACAGCGCTGGCGGAACGAAAGGGAAGAATCACTTGAGCCAGGTCCTGCAGTTGCTGTTGCAACCTCAAAACCCACCGCCAACAGCATCGAATGAGAACGAGCCTCTATTTGAAGACGAGATCGTCACGCACTCCATATCCAACACGTGCGCACACAACTCCCGGATCGCGGCACTAGCTGGGCGATCGGATCTTCAGAAAGTGTGGTCGCTCCTCGAGATCTCGACAGCCCCCTCGATTGATCTACCGATTTACAAGCAAAACAATTCTGACTCACTGGTGATTTCGTCGGCACATCCATGGAGTGCGCACCCATTCGGCAAACGCCTCGTCGACAAGATTCTGAATGTGTACGAGCACACAGGAGACTTGCCCGCCGTGGCGTCGATTGTCTGCGCGTTGAAGCCGAACGACACAAGCAGCACGAGCGAGACTGAAAGCGTCGACCGCTCGTACAAACATGCTCACTCTGCCGGCAATGGCGGGGACATTGGTTCAGCGACTGTCGCTTCATCAGATGACGATTTCTATTTTGTCAACACACAGATCAGCAGTCAAGAAGGCATGAGATCGCGGCGGTCGTCGAATGCGCTCTCGCAGCTCGCGGAGAACTATCCTGATGCAGGAGATGTGCCGCCAGCGATGCGGAGCACAAGGAGAGCGATCAGCCACAATGACATCGGGCGGGCATCGTTTGGAGACCGTTCCCTCTCGGCGGACAAGGACTACCCGTCGGCGGCGAGTGGTTTGCGGATATCGAAAGACTGGCCAGCTCCCAACACAGCAAACCGGTTGTTGAGTCCGGTGCGCACCCCGCCGACATCTTCCAACCGAGCGACACCAAAAGGAAACACTATTGCAGGCGGGTGGCGGATGGATTTCGAGAGTCCGTTCAAAACCTGGAGCGGATCGTCGAAAGAGGCGTCGCCGCGACGGGCTCTAACACACGAGACGTTCCAGTCTCCAGTGGCATCCATGCCAGCCCACCCAGAGCACCCAACGTCTCTTCCCGAAGAGTACTCTGCTGCGTCGAGCCAGGAGAACAGTGACGAGGACGAAGTGTGTGCCTCGGAGCGGATCGCGCTCCAGCTGAGCTATCGTTCGACAGAAGACAATTGCTTGCTGTCAACAGACCCTGCGGACGAAGAGCGCTACGATGTGTACAAGACGTCGTACGCAGATCTGCTGTACCGCTATGGCGCGGTCGATCTGCGCACTGATGTGCTGAAGACTGTGACCACGGTGGAGCCAGAGCACGAAGGCATCGAGTTTGGGCTTTTGTGCCATTCCTGCCAAACGGTGCGTCCTGTTACTGATTGTCAGACTGAGGCTATCCTCATTACAGACACTCACACTTACTCTCTCTCTCTCTCTCTCTCTCTCTCTCTCTCTCTCTCTCTCTCTCTCTCTCTTGCTGTTATTGCAATACAGCCAACAAACGATCCAGTGTGCGGCTCGTGCCGCGACTTCGCGGTCAAGTGCTCCATCTGCCAGCTGGTCGTGCGCGGACAATCGATGTTTTGCATGACATGCGGTCACGGCGGCCACGCCGAGCACCTCCGCGACTGGTTCGAGGTCGAGTCTTCATGTCCGACTGGCTGCGGCTGCTGGTGCAAGGCTGCGACAGCGTCGGCATTGTCCGCATTCCCGATGATGCCTGAGGCGCCGCAGGAGCAGGTGCCGTCGCGATCGTATTCGTTTTAACGCGATCAGGGATTGGAGCCAGAGGCAGCACCACAGGTTCAAGGAGCCCGTCAAGAGCAAGAGCTTTAGGATGATGTTTCGGAAGGCGAACTACGACGTGCACCTGGTCGATGAGTTCCGCACCAGCAGCAGATGCAGCGCGTGCGAACAGGGCGAGTGCGAGACGTTCCGGGGATGCGAGAACCCTCGACCGTAAGGAGCGGCATAATCTTGCGTCACGGGCTGGTCAGGTGTATGACTTGTTCCAGGCTGTGGAATTGAGATACAAACGCCGCGTGGAACATCTGGAAGGCGGCGACGAGCGCGATCCGAGGCGAAGGTCGTCCCGCGTACCTTCAAAGCGTCTCAGTGGGGCTCCGTTGGTTCCACACATGATTGACAGCTGATTACTGAATGGATACAAATTTCATTCACTGCGATTGTTCTGACGGGATACACAATATTTACACAAAATGGAGGATACCTTCGTAAATGAATGAATGAATTGATTGAGTGGTGTGACGGTTTTATGCAATATTGGAGGTAAATGCGTCTGGAGCTTTTCAAGCCAAAGAGCAAGAAACGAGAGAAGAAGACGACACCAACACCGACACCATGCGCGGCAGTGGACTGAGTCTCGAGCGCTTCATCAAGGGCAAGGCCCAGCGCACCAAGGCGGACGCGAAGAGCAAGAAGAAGGTGATTATCCGCAAGGCGCAGCGCAAGCGCGAGTATGAGAAAGTGAAGAAGCGCGAGGGCATCTCGACGCAGCGCGGACGCAACCCAGTGCAGGCGAATGACAAGGACGACCAGGATGACGAGAGCAGCGGACCCACGTCGTTCTACGATCGCTTCTTCAAGGACCTGAAAAAAGGAAACGTGGACAACGACAACGAGGTGCGTGATGCATTTTGTGTGGCCGTAGGGTTGAAATGATTGTAAGGTTGAATGAGGAGCTCATTTGCTTGTGACTCGGTGTGATGTGCGTGTATGATTCAAATAGGAGACTGACCGTGCACGAGCAGCTCCTGCGAAAACGAACACTGCTGCTGCTGCGCCTGAGCGAAGACCGCAATCCGTGAAGCCCGACCCGTTCTTCAAGGCGAAGAAGAAGGCGGAAGCTGTGAAGATGGAACGCCAGAAGGCGCAAGAGGAAAAGCAGCAGCAGCGCCAGGAGGTGGAGAAGAAACTGAGCAGCCGCAAGAAGCGCCACGTGAAGCTCAGCCAGCGGACAGCGTCGGGCCAGCCAGTCGTGAAGAACCACATCACGGACATTCTGTCCAGGCTGCAAGCGGAGAAGAAGGGTGGAAAGTAAGTGTCACGGAAGAGGAGATAGGATTTTTTTTAGTATGGTTATAGTCTAATGACGCGCCGCATGGAGCGAGCGCAGTGCAATGGAGCATGGTTTTTCTTTTTGATTGATCAATCAAGGTGGTGCGGATTGCGCTCGCTTAGCTCATAGCCGTTGGTCATGCCTGCTGAGCTCTGAGGTGCTTCAAGGCTTCTAGAAGATCTAGACATCTTAGCATGGATGGATGCAAACGTAATCACACATACCAGGTGGACCAACTAGGCAACAAGATGCATACTCACATTTGCAGCAGTGGAAGTCTCAGTGATCTTCACGCACAGCGGCGCTTGTTAGCGCAGTCAAGGAATCTAAGACCGCTCCTGGTTGTGTCCTGCTGCACTCGCTGCGATCGCTCGCGATCTTCCTAATCAAATCACAGCGACACAGACGCCGACAGCCAGGAGGATCTGGGGAAACACGCTCATTCATATATTCGCTCTTTTTTCATTGTTTCTCGTTGTTTTTGGTCTTCTTTATGATCCTACAATCTCTCTCTTGTGTTGGTGGGTGGGTAGTGTTCGATTTCGTCACGTAGCTGGTCACTCGCTCGCTTGATAGTTGTGTATAAACTTACTTGGCCATTGGGTGGGCGGCGACGTAGTCGATCACCTGCGCGACGGTGGTGAGCTTCTCCGACTCGTTGTCTGGGATCTCAATCGTGAACTCTTCTTCCATGGCCATCACCACCTCCACAACGTCGAGCGAGTCGAGGCCGAGGTCCTCCACGAACTTGGCGACTTCGTTCACCTTGTCGCCGTCGACCTTCTCAAAGTTCTTGACGACGCCGACCACGCGCTCGCTCACCTCCGATCGGTCCAGGAAGGTCTGCGCGGCGCTGAAGAAGCGCACGCCCGCGGACGAGGCGGCGGCGGATGGGGCGCGAGCCACGAAAGCGGCGCGGGCGGCAGGGCGGAGCACGGCAGCGAAGCGGTTCATCATCTTGTTCGTTCTCGGCTGATCTTCTGGTGAATAATGCGTTGGGGGGCTGTGTGGCGCCAAGGGCAAAGGCGAGCAAAAGCAGACCACCAGAAAAAACCTAGCGCTACAACAAATAAAAAACCTCGGATACATGTTAAAACCTTAGTTTCACAAGAGCATAAAACCTTGACTCTGGCTTAAATTCGGGACAATGGTTTACAATACGGGACATACCTCTACATTTTGAGCTTCATGCTGCATGATTCGAATTGAGCCATTTCCATTGAGCTCATGACGATGATGTCCGACATGGTCGCCCAGCAGCAGCAGCAACAGCAGCTCCATTACAACCACACGGCGACGTCCTTGTCCGCGCACAATGGCAATAACAACAACAGCGCTGCTACGAGTAGCACCGCCGCCAACAGCAGTAGCAGCAACGGTACAGGAGGAGCCAATGGCAGCAGCGCAGCGAGTGCGACAGTAGCGGACGCGGAGGCGCGAGAGTGGCTGGCGCAGCGGGAGGCGAAAGTGGAGCGCGAGCTATACAGTGGACTGCAGAAGCGCATGGACGCGCAGCGCAAGCAGGTGCTCGCGTTCAAGGCCGAGCAGATCAAATGGGAGAACTCGCTGCAGGTGTGTATTGTATGGATGTGGAGGTGGCGCTTGGTGCTTTCATCTCTGACATACTTGTGTTTTGATTCGGATTTGGACTCTTGCAGCAAAAGATTCGCAAGTCCGCGCAGGATCGAAAGCTGCTGGGTGAGCACAACATCGAGCTCCAGGCGGCGCTGTCGGCGCTGGAGGAGAAGCTCGCGAAGCAGCAGAGCGACATGGACGCGCAGACGACGCATATCATCGCGCTCGAGAGCATGCTGCGGGAGAAAGCGATAGAAGCTGAGGAGCTCCAGCTGGTCAAGCAGCGGAACGAAGAGCTCTCAGAGGTATGAATTTGATGATCATGATGGTTTCTGAGCATTGGATCATAATGTGTTCATTTGCTCACGTATTCACTTATCCTGGTGACGCTTTGTGATTTGCGTGGCAGCGTGTCGCGAAATGGGAGCGCTACCACCGCGCTGAAGCCGCTGCAGCAGAGCAGACACGACAATTAGAGCAAGAAGAGCTGCTAGACCACATCGAGAACAACATATTGGCGATCTCTCTCGGTGAAAGCACAGCAACAGCAGCAGGTGGTGCTTCTCCTGGTACCCAAGCGCTACCTGGGACAGAGAAGCTTGGTCGCCGCCGAAGCGCACCGGACGGCAGCGCTCTGCGGAGAACCAGCAGTTGCGGCTCAAACATCGCTGACGAGGAAGTCATGACCACGCGGATAACTGAGTTGGAGAAGCTCTGCAAGCAAAAGGTATCGATCATCGTGTGATTGATGGAGAGGTGTCCAGTGTTGTGTGAGTGGCAATAGAGAAGATGCTCATGATGGGATCCTGTTATTTGCTTGTTCTCTCTGTAGGACCAATCGATTCATTCTCTCAAGGGCGTGCTTGAGCGCCAGGAAAATGTGCTGGACGAGAAGCTGAAGCTCATCACTGCGAAGTACAACCAGGTCAAGGCGATCAACCTCGCTCTACAGGTACCCAACGCTTCTGACTTGGGCTTGGACATTTTGTTACCTGGGTGGGCAATTTGGTGATGAGCGCTGACTTGCTTATATGTGTTTGCCATGGTTGTGTAGAACCGATTGTTGAACTCTCTGACAGACGGCATGGCTGCCAGCACTGGATGATTCAATCAGGTATCCATTCTACGAAGCACATTGGGGCTCATCGTTCACACGCGCGCTGTAGTGAGTGTCGTCATCACATCAATCTATTTAAGCAACCAAAACACACCAGTCGGTCGTTCGCATCACCTCCACAGCTGCCAACAGAAACCACAGCATCTACGCTAGAACGCGACAACACTCAAGACAAGAGGCAATTTAGCAATTCGCTACCAAAACCCAACCTCTTCGTTTCTTCTTTCCATTCGCTCGCCAGTTAATAAAAATTCGCTGCTATCGTCGTAGGAACGTGTGCGTGTGTGTGTCTCCGCCACTTATTGTTGGGTCTGAATGTTGTACTTGCGCTGCAGCAATTGGAAATAGAAAGCCAAAAGCGATCACAGCAACACGTCAATATCCAACGCATTCATCAACACCGTGACAACATCAAGAACGCAGGGCTCCTTACCTGCCACTCGTCCGCGCTTTTCTCCTTCTGCTTGATGTTGTCGCTGAGCTGCGCGAGAACCTGCGCGATGCCGTCGCGGTTCGCGTTCACCGCGGGGAGCACCTCGGCCACCGTGCGCTCGACGAGCACGCCGCCCACCATGCGGTACGCTTTCCGCGCGCCGGGGAGGTCCTTGAGCGTCTGTAGCACGCGCTCGTGCTCCGTGATCTCCACCTCCAGCTCCGCGATCTTCTCCGCCAGCTGGCGCACCTCGGCGCGCATCGCCTTGTACGTCGCGATCACCTGCTGCTCCGTAATTCCTCCTGCGTCCGCCATGCTTGCTGCTGTTTCTCTATTCGTATTCTGTATCTGGCTGTTGTCATCCCATTCAATGCTGGAGCAAGCGCCCTGTCAAACTCGGTATCATATGAGAGGTGAAAGCGAAAGCAGCACGTCCCTTGTTTTAGAAAAGGCAACAGTTCGGGACGAAATCCTTCACTTGGTGTTTGTATGAAGCGACCGGTAACGTACATTCAGGGTCATTGGTTGCCTTGCTTTTCCCATGCCGCAGCTCGAAAATAATGGCGAAAATGGCGCAGCTCCTAGCTGCTTATTCAGAAATCAACTGACTCTTCCCCACACCACCCTCCAGTCACCATGCAGAACGAAGCCGGCCAGTCCATCGACATCTACATCCCACGCAAGTGCTCGTGGACCAACCGCATCCTCGCGGCCAAGGACCACGCCTCCGTGCAGATCAACGTCGCGCGCGTGAATGCCAACGGTGTCTTCACCGGTGAGTCGGACACCTTCGCGCTCGCTGGCTACATCCGCAGCAAGGGTGAGGCCGACCTCGCCTTGACCGAGCTCGCTCGCCAGGCCGATGCCGCCAAGAACTAAGCGTTTGTGTGTCACTTTCCGAAATGAAAGACGCGCTCACTCTCCCAGTTCGTCCCCAAGCGCTCGCTGTACGCAGCTACCTGTGCGGATTGACACGACCACGAAGAAGGCAAGCAAGCCAACACGCTTCTCAATCTTCGCAGGACGCCACTCTGTGTAGCCTGCGTGCGTGCAGACATCGCTGGAGCTAGAGTCGGTTGAGGTTGCTTTGTTGTAATTATGTAATTGAAATGGAGCAATTGCCACCTGAAAGACAAAGAAACAACCAAGTCTACTATTTATCATCAATACATGTCGATTCTATCAGATCGATCCTTCATCCCTGTATCCCATCCATCAATGCCCAAACCAACCAGTGAGACTCTCTCACGCACAGGCACAACAGTCAATCTGCGCACCATGGCGCTCGAAGGACAAGTCGTTGTTGCTCTCTCGCTCATGAATGAAGATCATGCAGTTTCATGGATTGTGTCTTATTCGCACACATGAGGTTCACGAGCACGCCAGAATTCTTCCCACCTCTAATGGTTGCTTGACCTCCATAGAACCACATATGGGCGACATCTCCTGCTGCATTTAGACGTGCAATCAGAACCTAAGTGGTGCGATCTATCTGCAACGGGAGAAATTAGTCACGAGAGATCTGAATGCTGAGTGTTTTGACCTTGCATGGAGCCCCCTTTTAAAACCTTGCCGAGAACAACAAGGTGACCCCTTCCGTTGCTAAGAGAGCAAGCCCTGGCGCAATGTGGCTGTATCCTTGCTCGTCAAAAATAAATGCCGCCATTCATGATTCGTTGTGTGTGTGTGTGTGTGCTGTGTTAATCAACGTGTATTAGGACGTGACGACTTCAAAAAAAAGTTCGGGTCACTATCTAAGCTGACAGAGAAGAGTCCGTTCGCTCCATGAACAGCTTAGCTCTGCATCAAGCGGTCACAGGAAACAGCACAAGCGCATACAAATATATTAGAGATACCATTCCACACCAACTCAAAAACAGAATCTTGTGAGAAACGCAACACAATGAACGAACCTGTGGGCCGCGCTGCACCATGGCTTCGGAGACGACCTTCATGGTGTCGATGTATCGGTTGATGCAGAGCGCGAGGCAATTCTGCTGCTTGCTGTCGAGCTTGCCCGACGGACGCGTGAGGCACTTGTCGAAGCACTTCTCCTGCAGGTTCTGCGTCAGCTCCTGGAGCGCTTGCTGCTGCACTTCCGAGCGGACCTGTAGACACACAAAGAACAGATGATCAACAGCGCGATCTCGGCATGTTCAGTACACACAGTACGCAAAAAACACGTACGCGCATGATAAGCTCATTCTTCTGGGCGGCGGTGAAGTTCTGCTGGTCCATGGTGGTGGCGAGGGCGGCGGCGGTGCGATTTGATTTGGTCCTTCGGGTGTTGAGCAGTGAGCAGCTCGTTCCATGAAAGCCAAGCAAGGACAGGATGGCGCAAAACGCGCTTCGAGCGACATTCATGCAACTTTCGTGCGACCTGCGCTCCGCTATCGAGGTTGATGGGTGGATGACCCAATAAAAAGTGAGATAGTTAACATACTGTAGTTTCAAAATAAAAACCCAAAAAATGAAGTTGCCTTGTCCTCCTCGCTCACCACTTTGCAACAACACTAGAAGCACCAGAAGCAGCTGACCAAGTGGAGCGAAGCGCCATGCACGCACCACTGGAACGACCGCACCCGGACTGCCAGGAGGTATGTGGTGGCGCTGCTCAATGATTGGCAGCATATCTAATGGCTGTGCCAACCACTGCTGGAACCTGCTGACTGTAATGCTGACCGAGGTTGGTTGATCCATCTTTTTCTGGTGGTGGCGTTTGGATGTATGCAGGTGATCTCGAACCTGTACCAGTGCCATGAAGAGAACCCGCGCATGAAATTCTTCGGTGCGTGCAACGAAGCTAAGATCGCCCTGGACAAATGCTTCAAGAAGGAGAAAGAGCGCAAGCGCGATGAGAACCTCAAGCGCGCGCGCGCCTCGGACGCCTACGTGCGCCAGAAGATGCAGGAGCGTCGCGAGCGCGCTGCCGAGCAAGCAGCGGCCGACAAGTAGTAAGTTGATGACGTGCCACTGATAGACCAATTCAATATATACCCCTCCGGTAGCATGTGCTGAGCTTATGATACGCTTGCACTGCTGGCTGCAGAATAACAATGGAATACAAATGAAGACTAGAATGGAAGGACGCCGAATTCGGAAAGGCTGCTTACTACAACAACGAATCTGTTTTGTATTTTGTATTTATCATCATGGTGGTTGGGAAGCAACCTAGCTATGCTATGCTGTGCATGTGGCCATACGGCGTCTCTTAAAGGGAGATAGCCAGCTAGCCAGTCACATGCACAGGGGGAGATCTATGGGGTCGAATATACTTTCAAATTCACGAGCAATTAGGACGTTTGTTGCTGTTTTGTTCACTGCTTCGCCTTGTCGAGGCCCTCGTAGAGCTTGTCCTCCGCTGGACGGTCCCAGACGGAGAATCGCGTGGTCATGTTCCAGTAGTAGAGCTTGCCGCGGTTGTCGAGCGCTGTGCGCCAGTTACCGACCTTCTGGCCGATCAGCGTGTAATCGCTCTCGTCCTCCGTGGCGGGGGCGTCCGCCGACACCGCCGGGTGTGGCCCCCACGGGATCGTGCCTTCAATAATGTACTTCGCGTCCACCTTCTCCAAGTTTTTGAGCTCGCGCTTCATGTAGTCCGCCATGGCGCTTGCAACGCGTAGCCCCGTGGGGGTCTCGTTCTCCAGCAGGTGCTTCGCGATCGCGTTCTGGAACGCCGCGGGGCTCTCCTTCAGGCCGCGGTCGTAGGCGATGCACGCGTTGAAGCCCATTTGCTGCACCTCGGCCAGGTGCTTGTTCACGGTCAGCTCCGACACATTCAAGTAGCGAATACGCACGACGGTCTCTTCCCAGAGGCGGTCGAACACGAGCTCCTGCATGACCTTGCCCTCGGTGCCTTCGAGCGCCAGGCGGCGGTGCACCAGCCACACGTGCACCATCAGCAACGCCTGTTGCGAGCGGAAGCCCGGGCTCACGTGCAGCGCGCGGTAGAAATCGGACATCGCGGTCTGGTTCACGCAGCTCTGGAAGAGGCACGTCGAGTTCCGGTACAGGCGGTCGTCCTCGTTCATGAACCCGAGCAGCCGCAACAGCCACTCCCAGCGGTCCAGCTGGCCCTGGCGCTCCGTGACGTCAAAGTTCGCCGAGCGACCGATGAAGCCGCGGCCGGGCGATGGGGGCGGCAGGTCCGTCTCCGCCCACGCATACTTGCCGAGCTGCTGCTGCTTGTCACTTGCAGCAGCATCGGCAGCAGTGGCAGCAGAGCTGGAGGCGTACGCGCGCACCAGTAGCTGCGCGCTCGCGACAGGCTGGTGGCGAGGGTGCAGTGCACGCGCAGCACCGCCATTGAGCGCTGCGCTGGCGTGGACGCCTACCGCGCACGCGCGCTTCTTCTCCGCGAGGAGCGTCTTCGCCACACGAGCTACTCGCATGGTCGTCTGTGTTCTTGTGATTGCGACGACAGCGACGGGCACAGGCAGCAACATGTGAGGTGGTCCAGTCAGTTGGGCGGGCCACCACCAAAAATGGCGTGACGCACGCTAATTTGTCGCATAATTACGCAAATTGATCTAAGTAGTGTGGCGTACACCTTTGAAAAGGGAAACTGGGTACTGTGACGTGGACCACTCTACCTGGAAAGTTGTTTCAGCCAGCCAACCAGTCAAAAGCGTGTGTGTGAAGAGCTGCTTGCAAAAAAGCGAACACACACGATTGGCATTGCTGCATATTGAGTGCCTGCTTATCTGTCTGCCTGACAGTCCGTTAGGCGCTAGAGAGACACACAGAGCAAGGAAGCATGGGCCGCAAGAAGAGACACACTTCGCGCACGGGCGACGGCGGCGGCGAGCTGCGTCTGCAGAAGCAGCGCGCTGCGGCGGCTGAGAAGGAGCAGAAGGAGGCCGAGCTGGCGTTCTACGACGATCCGTCGGACGACGAGAACAACTCGGAGGAGGTGGACTCGGACGGATCCGAGCTCGGGAACGACCAGGAGGTGATGGAACTGGGCGAGGACGACGACGAAGACAGAGAGAGCGACAGCGACGAAGATGCTGAAGAAGATGGCGACGACGACGACAACGCGGAGGATTTCGACGGCGAGAAGAAGAAGATCCTGCAGATGGATGGCAAGTGGGGCAAGTCCAAGAAGAACTTTTACTCGGCCGACACTGCCGAGTTTGAGCTCGACTCAGACGAAGAAGCCGCTAAGGACGAGGAGGACGCCGCGTTGGAGCTGCAACGCAAGCAGGCGGACATGATGGACGAAGAGGATTTTGGCTTTGACGGCGACGATGCCGGTGACGACGACGACGAGGACGACGAAGATGCGAATGACGCGCAAATCGACGACGAAGATCTCGTCGACGCGCAGCTCGCAGACATCTCCACGCTTGTGGATGCAGGCGACAGCGTGATCGAGCGCGTGCACAAGGACTTCTCCAAGATGTCCAAGAAGGACAAGTTGCAGATCGTCAACCAGTCTGCGCCAGAGCTTCTCGGTCTGATGTCGGAGCTGGAGTCCACACTGCAGGAGCTGAAGGAAGTGGTGTCGCCCGCGATCCTCAAGCTCAAGGACGTGCGCCGCACGACGAACGCGTTCAACACGGGTATGCAGTACCTCGTGACGAAGCAGAACCTGATGCTCAACTACGTGTCCAACATCTCGTTCTACATGTTGCTGCGCGCGGAGGGCAAGAACATCGTGGACCACCCGGTGTTGCAGCACCTGCTGCAGCTCAAGAAGCAGATGAACAAGCTGCAGGCGGTGGACGAAGCGATGGAGCCGCAGCTCCAGGAGCTGCTGACCAAGGAGTTCCCAGTCGAAGTTGACGACGGCATGGCCAAGTTCTTCAACAGCACAGCAAAGAAAGCACAGACGAAGAAGAACAAGAGCTCAGCGTCTGCTGCTGAAGACACACCCAAGTCCAAGAAGCAGAAGACCAAGAGCGCCTCGGCAGCACTTGCCGCCGAGAAGGAAGAGGCCGCCAAGTTCTACGAGGCCGCACTGCGGGAGAAGACGGCCATGCAGCAGTCCAAGAAGCAGCTGTACACGCACGAGCAGCCCGGGCTCGCGTCGAGCGACGACGACAGCGACGCGGAGGACGCCAAGCGCGGCGCCACGTACGAGATCATCAAGAACAAGGGACTCAAGGCGCACAAGAGCAAGCTCAACCGCAACCCGCGCGTCAAGAAGCGCATGCAGTTCCGCAAGGCGGTCATCCGCAGAAAGGGCCAGGTGCGCGACGTACGCGTGGGCGAGGCGAGCAAGTACGGCGGTGAGACCACGGGTATCAAGGCGAACCTCACACGCAGTCGCAAGATCCGCAACTAAGTTACTTTGCACTGGTAGTAGTACTAGCTGGCGATTGGACGGACTGATAATATTGGGTAGAGAAATAGCGGCTTGGGCTTGTAGACTTGCATTTTTAAAGATCATACACACACATACACACATGAATACAGCTTTTGGGTGTCGTTTAACATGCACATGTCTGTGCTGTGAATCAGAGCCGCCATAATATTTGAGGAGGCTAACAAGCGGACTCCTTGCTTGTGCATGTTGATTTGATCTTTCGTGTGTTTATTAGGAGGAGGAGTAAGTAAAAGTCACCGCTGCGTTGGTTTGCTTGCGTAACTGCGTATGTCTGCATTTACGCGCTGGCTGGAGGCTCCCAGAGCTTGTTCTCCAGGTAGACTGGGATGACGCTCAGCTCGTCCTCGGCCTGCTCGATCAGCTCTTCGAGCTGGCCCATGTTAATCTCCTTCTCAATCACGTTCTCCTATCGTATCATCCACATAGCCAGCAAAGCAATTGGTAGGCAAAACGACAAGTCAGTCAGTATACCACAATCCATAAAGCCACGAGCCTATAAAGCAAAGCACGAGCGTTAACGTACATCTTCGTTGTCGAGCACGACCTTGAGGCGGTAGTTGGTGATTCGCTCCACCGAGGTTCTGTACACGGCGTCCTCTGGTAGCACCTACGCTCATACACGTACAAAACAGCTCCATGTCAGTAAAGCGCACCAACCACGAAAAGCTCATTTTGTGTCTGTCGCCCTGAGCTTTCTGATCAGATTGTGTACACTGCGCTGCGCTGCGCACCTTGACTTCCTGGAGCGTCTTCTGGTAGATCTTGATGAGGTCCTGGCGCGCGTTCGCGTTCACAGGGAGCCCGACGATACCTGTCGTGGTCTTCTTCACCGCCATGCGCATCACTCGCGTCGCCCACATCGTATCGTCTCTCTGTCCGCTTCTTTTTGCGCTTCGCTCGTGCGATTGATTGATTCCCTGCTCGCTTGCTTGCCTGCTTTCCACAGGCCACACATGAGCAAAGCACACGAAGACAGGATCACCGGATTGGGGGGCAATTCATTCATAATCCCCTCTAAACCGATACGATTCACCGCAGTGCGAGGCGATTCATTCGACACGTCTCTCTAAACCGATGCAATTCTAAAATGATGTCAGCAATTAAAAATTGAATTGACACGATTTTACAAGCGTTTGTATGAAAATAATGTGTTTGCGAGCAACAAGAAGAAGGCAAGCAATAGCTTATTGAAAGGGGCCAGCATCAAAGCAACATGAGCGGCTACTTCCCAGGCTCCATCAGTCTCATCGAGCAACTCGACAGTGCGTTGCGTATGCTCTTGTATGGTGTCTATGTGCTGCTGGTGTGCACTGCTATCTGTGCGGTCATGTGGCTCACCGTCGCTTCCTGTCTTATGTTACCATAATCGATCTACAGAGAAAATCCTCGTGGTGCTGCGCGATGGTCGCCACTTGGTCGGATACATTCGCAGCTTTGACCAGTTCTGTGAGTGCTCTGCCTCTTGCTACGTATCACTTTCTATTATTCGTGCGCTGTGTCCTGCGCGTATAACACGGCTTTATGGGGCTATCGTTGCTATTGGTACTGCAGCAAATATCATCTTGGAGGACACGTACGAGCGCCACGTTGCCGACGGCATGTTCTGCGACATTGAGCTAGGATTGAACATCATTCGGTGCGCTTTCCAGCTAATGAGCTGCGTCGTTGTAGATCGTTTGATATGTGAGCTGACTTGTGTCTTTGGACCGTTTGTGTGTATGCGAATGACATGATCGATAGAGGAGACAACATTGTGCTGCTCGGCGAGTTGGTAAGGATATTGCAACTGGTGCACT
This sequence comes from Globisporangium cylindrosporum, assembly GCA_038050675.1. Taxonomy (NCBI): domain Eukaryota; phylum Oomycota; class Peronosporomycetes; order Pythiales; family Pythiaceae; genus Globisporangium; species Globisporangium cylindrosporum. Next base: position 11,411 of record JALBZD010000222.1, on the reverse strand, counting down.
TCATCCACAGCGTCGTGCCAATCTGACGCGCTATGTGTATCCACGTTTTGTGGTATCAGGACGAGATGAAAGAACGCGACCAGCCGCACATGAAGCGCGCGTCGATCGAAGAGATCCTGGAGGCAGAAGAGCGCCTGAACGCGAAGGGGGCGGCGAGCGTGCGGGAGCAGTGGGACTTTGACGTCTCGTCCTCCTAAGCGGTAGGTTAGAGATAGCTCTGTGCGCGTACATACTTGCGACTATATCATCACCGGATATTAAATACAACGACAACCGAAACACAAACCGCAGTCACACTGTCTAACTCGCTTGTTTCTATTACCAGATCAAATATGCAAAGCCTCGAGACAGATGAGGAGAAGAAACCATATTTACTTGGTGGTCTTTCGTTTCTTGTTGGCCGCGCCGCTGTTGCTGCGCTGACTCTTCTCCGAGAGCTTCTTCGCGAGCGACTTCTTCGCCTCCTCCGTCTTGTTCCAGTATTGGCCATCCACTTGGCGGAAACTCGCCTTCGGCGCGCCGGCGACGTCCAGGTTGATGATCACCATGCGGCCACCCAGCTTCATGCCGCTGCGCTTGACCGCCGCGACGGCCTCGTCCTCCTTGGAGAACTCGACGTAGCCGAAGCCCTTGAGTTTCTTTGTGTGGTTCCAGAGCGGCAGGCGGATGCTCGTGATCGTGCCGCAAGTCGAGAGCGCGTCGCGAATCGTCTGCTCCTCTACGTCGTACGGCAGCTGCTTGATGAACACGGTCTTGCAGCCCACGACGGCCTTCTTCACGGTCTTGGTCTCCTTCAACGCCAGCTCCAACGTGCGCGGCGTCTGCGCGCGGCGCACTGATAAATAACGCTTGAAGAGGTACTTGCCGTCGAGCTCGAGCGCCTTTGGGATCGCCTTCTCCGACTCGAACACCACGTGCGCGTACCCTCGCGGACGACCAGAATCCTGGTAGCGGGGCATACGCACTTCCTTCACGATGCCACAGACCGAGAAGTGACTCACAACGTCGCCTTCGTCCGCTTGGTACGGGATGCCTTCCACGTACACAGTGGCCTCGGTCTTCTTGTCCATCTCCTCCTTGATGCTCGCGTCGATGTCCTGCTCGCCTTCAGCTTCCTTCTTGGGGTTCTTCTTGGACGCCTTGTCGGTGGCTTTCTTCACCGGCGCAACCTCTTCTTTGACTGGCGCTTCCTCTTCTTCTTCATCATCGCTGCTAGAAGAAGAAGACTCATCCTCGTCGCTGTCGTTCTGTTTCACTGGCGCAGGACGGAAGAGCGCATTCTCGGTCTCGCTTTCGCTGTCGCTGCTATCGTCATCATCACTGTCGCTGCTGTCATCGTCGTTGCCGCTGGAGGACGCCTGCTCCGTCTTCACCTTCTTCGACCCCTCCTTCTGCTCACGCCCGCGCTTCTTGCCACCGGCGGCCGCTGCCTTTGTCGTCGCCACTCCACTGCTCTTCGCCATGCTTGCTGTCTATCTGGCTGCCTCGATCTGCTCGTGTTGTTGCTTGCCTGATGCCCTTTCAAGGCGCTTTTCAAAGCGCTCCAAGATGCAAACCAATCGTTTTTGCGCCACTCACATCTACAATTGGCTATAATCTTTTCAAAGTGCTGGTTTTCAGCCAATCCTCCACTTCACCAGAGAAAACCTCTACTAACGCAAAATCATTACCAGCTTATGTTATTTGAGATAATCTACGGTAGATGTGTGGAGCGCCTCACAGCAACGGCCCAGAAGACGTCCCACACCCGCTTGGCGTCCGGCGTTCCCCTTCCTCTCGTTCGTCGTTCGGGGTTTTGGTGGTGGTCTCGAAAACAAACAGCAAGCAGCTCAGCAGCTCAGCACGGAAGACGTCAAGACCCACCCGCAAGCAAGAAGCCATGGCCGACGCCGCGAACACGCTGCCGTCCACGGACAACACGAGCCTCACGTGCGCCGCGCGCGTGCTTGGCTACGAGTGCGCCGACGCCAACATCGAGTTCATGCGCTGCAAGCAGAACAACGCCGACCCGCGCGCGTGCTTGCCGCAGGGCGAGAAGGTCACCGCCTGTGTCATGAAAACGTGAGTACTTGGGCGTGTGTGTGTGTATAGGATTTGAACGGGATACATGCGTGTATGTGTGTACGTGTGTGCGTCGTATATCACGTGTATGTGTATGTGCTAACGCATATATATATATATATTGTTTGTGGATCTACTTGAACAACAGACTGCGCGAGGTCGAGACCCACTGCGGGGACACGTACGCGGCGTACAAGAAGGCGCTCAAGAAGAACTGGCACCAGATCGACGAAGTGCGCAAGGAGCAGGCCGCGTTCGAGAGCTGCTGGAGAGAGTTCAAGCAGTACAACAAGGTAAAAAAAAAAGACGCGAGCACTCACGTGACTGTGGTATTTTGATCTCAAGAGGTCGTGGACTAATTCGTCTATTGTGTGTCTTCTTTGTTCTGGAAATCTATAGGAATAGGCAACATGTAAACGACCGCCATTGTACATAGCACAATGCGAGAACGAGTGAACTTATATTGCCTTAGATAAACCAACAAAAACAAGAACGACAACGAGAGAACGCGCCAAGCAGCTAGTCAGCCAGCCAGCAACTCTTCGCCATCTCCCCCACAACCAACCTCAGCTCTCTCAAGCAGCCAAATGGACAGAATCAACCATCAAGACCATGTGCTTCTTTTTTTTCCGACATGAAAGATCTTGGTGTTCACAGTTTCATCTTAGTTTCTACTCTTACGTTCTTGTTCCTGCGACGAGGAGAGAGAAAGAGAGAGAGCATAACACCGGCTTCGGAGTGTAATACCACTTCCTATCTCTATGACGAATACCGGCGAAGTTCACAGATAATGATCGCTCAACACTCTCTCTCTCTCTGCAGTGTCAATGGACTTCCTCCTACTGGCTGCTCCACGTGCAAACTGGGAATAAGAGAAATGCTGCATGGAGGTTGAAGTTGCTGGAACTTTTGAACTGTCCGAGTTTCACTCTTTGATTTCATCATCACCCCTGGATCACTAGTCTGTAGAGCAGCCACAAATCATCTCTTCATCTCTTCACCTCAGAACACACAGATACACACAGATGCATGCTACTTGGTGCCCACATTCGTGAATCACAGCACTATTGGTGCTCTGATCATTCAGTTTTCCTTTAGACTACAGAGCTGCTACAGCAAGGCATTTCAAAGACGACGAACCAATTCATTGAAATAGCGAGAAAGGAAATGCGCGACGTACATACATGCGTTGTGCCATTCATCGTTTGCTTGTTTAGCACCGCCGGTGCTTGCGATTCCCAGACGAATCGCCTCAATCTCACTTCTCTCTATCCTAAAAACAAATCCATCACAGCTTGATCACCTTCGAGACCGCAGGAAAGCGCTTGGCCAACGAGTCGTCGGCCCCCAACTTGAACGTCCACGTTCTGGAAACCGAGTCCAGCGACGCAAAATCTACAGACACAATGCGAATGACAAAGCAATGGCGTGAGATTTGCACCACTCGACACATTCAAGGACCTCCATGTGGGGTTGTTGTGCACAGTACCTTCCAAGATCTTCTTTGTGGCGTCGGGACAGAGCGAGTGCTTCTCCGCCACGTCCATGCGACGCACGCCGATCGACTTCTTGCTCAACTGTAGTAGGCATTCAAAGACACAGTATCACAAGGTTGAGTACATCAAATATGCAAGCTAAACCACCACCATAGTTGCTTGACACATGAACACGTTACATACCTCCTCCAGAATGACGTTACGGGCATTGATCGCAGCAGTGTCGCGACACACCAGCGAGCTACGAGCGTCACAACACCAATAGCAAAGAGTGAGTTTTCAGTGTACACACCATAACAGCGACAATGCAAGACTGATGCGAGACTGTGAATGAGATTTGTCCTCTTACCTCTTCACGAGCAGACGGCCGCGCACCGAGATCGCGACGTGCTTGAGCGCGTCGAGCAGCTCATCCTCGCTCATGTTTGGCACGAGGCGCTGGAGCGCGTCAAAGTGGATAATGTGGTCTGTAGCATGAATCAGAGCAAATATAATCCACCATCATCAGTCACTTCATCTCATCAAGTCTAGAATCTATAACCCCAGTTCTTCCAGAGGACTAAATGGACCTGTGGAGAGGATCTGCACCACTTCAGCATGCTTGGCGTGCACCTGCGGTTTCTCCATCACCTCTTTCTCTTCTTTCTCTTCGGCATCAAAGCTCTTGCTGCTGCTGTTGGTTGGAAGGCAAATTATCACAAGGAACGTTAGCTTGGGACTGATCAATACTATACTACTACCGCGAAGCCACAATGACAGTGTTGCTGTTGTGTAAATACCGATCAACAATAACGTACTTTGCAGTCAACACGGTCTCGTCGGCGATCGTGCGGTAACGCAGCGCCTTGAGGTACTCCTCTGGCGACATCGCCGTCGTGAGCTCTTCGTCGCGCTCGCTGAACAGGTGCTCGAACTCCTCGTCCGCAGCCGCGCTCTACAGAACCATGGAGACCAAGGTGGCGAATAAATCAGCACCCACTAACGTATATACCGTACATACAATTACACATGCTTGAATTGTATCCACCGCCGTCCACGTACGTTCTTGTCCATGACTTGCAGCTCGCGCCACTGCTCGGCGTTGATCTGTTGCTTCTTGAACGCGTATGAGCTCTGGATCGCCGAGATCGCGCGCTCCGACTGCTTCTTCTTGAACTGGAACTGCACTTCCTTCACTTCGTTCGCGGCCGCGGCCTCTTTCTGCTCCTGCTCCGCGGTCACTTCCATGTCTACACACGATGATAATAATACGACCAATGCATTAGATAGATGGACGATGACATGTGTGGGCTGCCTCTCTGTACGCAGTAGCACCGCTACAAAGACAGCTAAATACACACACCATCTTCTTCCTCCTCGACGGCGTCGTCGATATGCGCCAGGCTCGGACGCATCTGTAGCACAGACGTCACGGGCGTGAGGTGCAGCTGGCCCTGGCGAAACACGCCCACCGTGTAGTTCGTGAGTGCCGGTACGCTCGACGAGTGCAGCCGCAGGTACTTCTGCTTCAGGTAGTCCTCGGCGTCCTTGTCAAAGTGCTCGCTACGCTGGTCCACATCGTAGTCCAGCTGCAGGATGTTGTTCGACGGCTTGATGCGCGCAGTCCGCGGTGCGTTCGGCATCGGCCGGTACGACGGACGCAGCGGGAACTGCACCATGTAGCTGTTCATGTTTAACAAGGCACAGCGGAGGCTCTAGAGGGTCAATTCTCATGAACAAAGTGTCAATAGATAGCACGAGCGCTGTATATCAACTACGTACATGTTATTGCGCAGCTCATCCGCGAGGTGCACCGGGATCTCCGCCACAATCGGGTCGTCTTCCTCCATGTTTGGCATGTCTGTATTATTTGGCTGGTTTTCCGTCGTCGTGTGTCGCTTCCAATGCTCTTTACCAATCGAGTCGACAGTGTCCTAAGTTAACGGGTCAAGGTAAAGACATTTCGCAATATTGCAAAAATATCCTAAATCGATCGTACTAAAATAACAAAATGCTAAAAATTTAGTATTTTGCTGTTGCATGTAAAAACATATTCAGAGCAAAATGTATTTTATTAGAGAAAAGCGTATTGTAAATAAGTGCAGTTGAGACCAACACTCATTGCCCACCGTTGTGATTTCCCAGGTTCACTTTGTAGAGCTTCATGAAGCTTCATGAAGCTTTGACCAGGAGACCACAAGCTGAGCTGACGTGGAGGTCGCATTCAATTGCGTCGTACTTCAACAAAAGCGCTACTACTATCACTACGTTCAGCCCTGGAAGTGATGGGAGCAAGACAACAACCCAACTGCACGCCACAGGCCTTGGCACGCGGGCGTGCTCTGTCTCCAAGAGAGTGCTCGTCCAGCGGTCACAAGCTCCTCCACGACTTAAAAGAGATATAAAGTTGATATGAATCGCCATCATCGATAGATCTGATGGAGTTGCGCACAGTTCACCGAGATGCGATCTCCGACATAGTCGCTCTTCCCGACGTTGCCAGTATCCCAGACCAAGCCTTCGTCCAGCGTCACGATCAATCTTGACTACGCGACAATTGAGGGCTCGTTGTTGATCCATTGCAGCAACGAAGGCGCCCAAACAAACTGCTCAGGTGCGAAGAATGCTGGGTCAGTGTAGCTGAGTCCAGTCAAACTCTGTCCGATCATCTACAGCAGCCGCGTGACGTCGTCCATATCATCATAAGCGTCGTTGCTGACCCGGTTCAATCGCGCGAGATCGCAGTGGTCGAAGATCTTGACGTTCCCAGGAGCAGCAGCGAGCGGATCCTTTGTCCTCACGCCCTCACAACCTTGTCTCCAACATCCAGACCCGTTCGTCTGGACACTTGAATGGTGCTGTTTTTTTCGATGCAATGGAGCTGCTGGACGTCCATCTGAATCCGCAGCCAGGAACCACGAAACACACCCAGTTCGTGAACTCGATCGCCACTCCAAACTCGTCCAGAGCCTGTACCTCAACCAGCTCAGCACTCATGCGTTGGAGTTTGGACGTTCGCGCAGCTTTGAGCTGGTACATAAATTCGCAAAGGTGCGCTGGCCCTCCGGCAGCACCAATGGAACAAGTCTGGGACTTGTCTGGCAAGTATAGAGCTCAAATGTCATCGACTTGAAGCGACAATGTGGACAGAGCAAGGGTTGGTGTCCAATACACAAGAATCACAGGATGGACTAAGAAACGCAATACACAACACAAGAACGACGCGACACAGCACAAAAGCACGCATTCACTTACATTACCATCGCTGCTTTGCTATCCCACAGTTTGTTAAAAGCCCATGCTGGCCGCGAACTCTTGCAGCTTCGGATACTGGCGGCAGTGCAGGATTGCTTCGAGTGAGAAATCCACGAGCGACGACCGGTACTCGCTGCGCTCGTAGCCCAGCACAGCAAAATTCAAGCCACCACCACTACCCTTTTCGCTTGACACACAGGCGTCTGGGAAGGCGGTGGCGAGCCCGCCGACAAAGTTGCGCAGGCGCGGGTACGCGTCGCCGATGCCGCCGCCCCAGGCCTTCTCGAAGCTCCAGGCGTGACTCATGAGGTCCAGCTGCGCCTTGAACGATGCGTCGCGGATGCACGCGGTCTTCATTTGCGCGTGCTCGCTGTGGATCGCGCTCGTCTCCTCCTTGCTATAGCTCGCGCCGAGTCGCTGCTGCTGCGTGCGCAACAAACGATTTAACTCCGAGCCCGAGAGCCGCACGAGCTCGTGCGGGAGCACGCTCGGCAACTTCATCGTCGACGACGCCTCGTGCGCTGACTGCTGGCTACGTTCCACCAGGATCTTTGACAGCTCGCTCACACTCTCGCCGTAGATGTACGCGATGTTGGCCACGAGCGTCTGGTACGATAAGGAGCTCTCTTTCACGTGGTCTCTCTGCTGCTTGAGCCCCTCGAGCAGCTCAAACACGAATGGGTCCAGGTCTTCCAGCAGCGACTCGACGCCGTGGTGGGTCGTGTAGTACTGTCCAAAGATGAACTTCTGGCCTTCTTCCAAATCAAACTCGCGCGCTGCTTCAAAGAGGTTCTCGTACGGACCGCGCACGTACCCGACTTCAATGAGCTCGGCGAGCATCACCTCAATGAGCTCTCGCTGCTGGCCGATCTGCACTGTCAGCCCCTTGACCTTGCCGAGCGTATTGTTCACAATGTCGGTGAACCGCTTCAGCGCCGCCATGAGCATCCACCAGCTCGCCTGCGGCGCGCATGACGGCTGCTTCATGTCAAAGTGCCCCTTCACTTCCACACGCTTGGCCATGAACCAGTCGATGAGTCGTCCCATGGCCACCCACGAGATACCCACAAAGCGTGGACATTCGCATTGCATCGCAGTGACGAGCTCTTCCTGGCGGCGCAAGTACCCCGTGACCTCCGTGAGACTGTCCACAAACGCGTCGTCGAAGAGCTGGCGAAAGAGGTTCTCCACGACGAGCTCGATCTGGCGCGCGCCGCTCCACACGCGGTAGCAGCCCTCCGAGGTGCTCTGGTGCAGCTTGGCGATCACGTCGCTGAGCGCTCCCGTCAGGTTCGGTGCGCCGTCCGAGACGATGCCCACAAGTTTGCGTTCCCAGCTGTCGTGTAAAGCGGTGAGCAACTTGGCGAGCGAGTCATAAAGATACGTGCGGGAGTGGCGGTCATAAAGCGGGAGCGTGAGCACGTGAAAGTCCTGGATCTGCTCCTTGAGCGCCACGCGGACGCGCACGCCCAAGTACGAGCTCTGACGCTCATTGCTGCGCCCGCTGCTACTACTATTGCCGCCGTCGAGGATGATCGAGAATGCCCACGCTCGCTTGAGGATCGATGCCAGCGCCTGGAAGTTCATCGCCGCCGCAAGGCGCACAAAGCCGACCACGTTGGCGGTCGAGACGCTGCCGATCCGGCCCTTGGGGGTCTTCTCCTGCGCCTCCTTGACCATGTTGACGCACTGGCGGAACGATGCACCCAACGCCACATACTGGAGACAGAGCTCAAACTCGAGCTTGTTAGGCACCGTGACTAGATACGCGTCGCGCTTGTGGCCCTCGCGTTGGCTGTTGCCGCTCGACCCGGCGGCGCGCGAAAACAGAGCGAGTGCCTGCGCGGGATCGTGCACGAGCGCCGCGTACTCGCTATCCACGTCCAGCAGCACATCGCCAATGACCGTCTCCACGATCGGCGCATCCACAAGACACACGACGCGCTCTCCAAAGTTGGCGCTACTACTGCTGGTTGTAGTGGTGGTAGCGCCGTCGCCATTGTCGTTGCTGCTGGGCACAACCGTCATCGTCACCACAGGCGCCACAGTAGTAGGAGTAGCAGTTAAAACAGGAGCCACACTGCCAGCAACGAAGAACTCGACCGTTGCATCAGCAGCAGTCGTTGCCGTCACTGGAAGCGTAGCTGGGCTTGCATTCGCGTGCGCTCCATACAGCGCAGCCGGCAACGCGACAGTAGCAACAGCAGCAACACTGTCATCACTACGCACATCCGCCGACGGACCCGTGTACTCGAGAAACACCTCCTTCTGCTTTTCCGTGAGCGTCTCATACTCCTCAAAGCGGTGCGCGTGCTGGTCGCGCACGTGGTGCGCGATGTTATCCGAGCGCCACGGCGCCTTGAACAGCTTGATGTTCGCGGTGCGTCGGCGCTTGGTCTTGGGCGTACCGTCCTCCGCAAGCGTCACTTTCTCGCGCCCGAACTTCTCGCACAGACGACACGCGAGCGTGAGCACGTCGGACGTCACGGCATCCACGGCCTTGATGCGCAGCGCGTACTTGCTGAGCCATTTGTGCTGGAAGCCCGTGCGCTTCTTCGCCAGCGACGTGGGACCCTTGGGTCTGCGCGCGCGTGGCGCTGGCTCTGGCGTCACGGTCGTCGTCGTCATCGTTGTCGTCACTGTCGCCGCCGCTGTCGTCACGGCGACAGTTCCAGCGGATGCGTCATGCGGCAAGCCATCTTCAGCTGTCGCGGTCACCGCCAAGAGCGGCTTTGCTGGTGCCATTTTCAGTGACTTTGGTTGCTTGTTCGCGGCGTTCTTCCCTAATGAAGCAGTGGCGGACTGCCTAAATGCCTAAATAGGAACTGACGCCATTCGTTTTAGGCGGAGGAAGAAAAACAAGATTGAAGCCTCAAAAAGCAGACTTTATTGATTTTGTCAGTCTCACTATCAGTCAAACAGCTGACGCCAGGACGCCAGTTAAAAAAGGAACTCAGCCGAGCTTTTGAAGCTAGTTTTGCTTGATAAGTACATTCCCATTCGCCCGCATCTGCGCACTCGTCCAGGGATTGCGACTCAAGCAGACGGGGAACATGACAAAGACAACTCCACGGCTAAAGCGAACGCGTTCGGGAACATGAAGAACCCACCACCGAAACCGACCTATCGCAGCGTCAAGACGAGCCTCAAGAGCGTCGTCAAGAACAATCTCGTCACGGAGAAGCTCACTGACCTCACATTACGGGTCAACAGCATCATGATCCACGCGCTCCAGCTGCTCAAGCTGTACCTGCTCCACTGTTGCGACGTGGGCGACGAGCTGCCTAAGCTCGACATACGGTTCATGACCTCAGTGATGAAAGTGCTCTGCAAGGCGCCTTCCACGGGCAGCCCTCCAAGCGCTGAGACGCAGATCATCATGGATACGCTCAAGGACTTCTACAAGCCTACAAGGCGTACATGTCGGAGGAACTCAGCTACGAACGCATGAGCATCATAGTCAAATACCTCTCGACCAACGTGATCACCATGTACGAAAATAACATCAAGCAGAACTACGTCGAGTATGTCGAGTGGTACGTCAACGTGTCGTGACGCAAGAAGGAGCTGGTCGCCATGACCAGTGAGAGCTGGAGGGACACGAGGAGCCGCTAGAACGCGCTGTGCGCTCACTTGCGCAGGGTCAAGGACGACTTGCTCAGGCCACACCAGCCGAAGACGTCGGACCCCCTCTACCACACGTGGATAGACGAGCAGCGCAAACTCGTGCTCCCTGCGAGGAATCTGAAAAGGACAACGTCCACTACGACATCCAGTGCTCGCCGCAGGACTACCTCCCGTGCATGCTGCACATGATGAAGACGGTCGAGGCGCACGACACGAGCGTCAAGAACGCATGCCCACTGCGCAGCAACGTCGTGCCCAAACACATCCGCATAGACACGACCTCGCTCATGAAGCTTTGCTTCACGAAGGCACACGGCAAACAAACCGACTACTTGAAAGGGGGCGACCTCGACGTCCGCAAAGAGAGCTCCTGCTGCAAGAGAGCTCCCGGGGATTCTTCTTCAAGACCAACATGAAGTGCTTCCGCGCGAAGGGCTACACATTCGACCGCCAGATTGTTACGGACTGCGTTGGCTGCAACGTCCTCCTGAAGTGAAAGGATCTTTCTGGTGAGCGGGTGATCCAAACGAAGAATGGAAAATGCGAGACGTACATCGACGAGGTTGTTGACTACGAACCTCTGAAGGACAAGACGGTCGTCGCGATCGATCCGAACATGAGCAACCTGTTGTATTGCATCGACGGAGACACCAAGGATCAGACAAGGTTCTGCTACACTTAGGACACGCGCCGCAGAGAGACGAAGGCGAAGAAACACCGGAACTACGTATAGGGACGCAAGCAGGAGGCGATCGACGGCAAGCGTATCGTTGAATGGAAGGCGGAGCTGAGCGCCTACAACAGGAAGATGACCGACTTCGAGCGCTTCAAAGCCTACGTGAAGAAAAAGAACGAGGTGAACAGGCGTCTGAGCTGAGTGTACAACGAGTACATCTTCCGGAAGCTGAAGCTGGGGGGGGATACATGCATCGCCAGATAACGGAAGCTCGATTCCTGAAGCGGTTCGAGGAGCTGTTCGGAAGCGGAGCAGAC
>JALBZD010000221.1:0-45148 GCA_038050675.1 Globisporangium cylindrosporum | reverse complement strand
TTTGAGTTGTGTCGTGATATGGGCGCCAAAAGTAGCTGATCAAAATAAGCAGGGCTTTGATATATAGTTATCAAATACCAAAGTGATTATATTCGAGCGGTGGTCAGTAATGAGAGGCATATCTGTACCTGACTCAATAGTCCGACCGGTGGAGATGATGGACTGGTTAGAACAAGATTACGGCCACGGTCATCAACATCTACATCTGCAAGACATCAGTGCCAGAAAAGAGCCAGGAGAGCACGTAATTCACATTTCTGATAAATTTCTGTCAGCTGATGAACGATCAATGAGCATTCAATACATCTCAAACATGATACACATGTCCTACTTGGAAGCTGTAGACAGTGGCGAAGACAGCGCGATCTGGTTCCTTCAGAAGACGGTGACGAAACGATGGTTATGGTGTTTGTGGTGATGCTGAAGGCGGTCGGCACCGTATCTCGTTTGAACTATCGGATTTTGCTGAAGCGGATCGAGTTACTGTCAATGGACGGCGCAGAGGCGAAAATTCGAGATCTCGAAGACGAACTGCTGGAACTTCGAGCGGAGCACTCAACCTCAGCCTCTGAGAAGACAATTGCGGAGCTTGAAGTGGAGCTCAAGAACCCAAAGCCACTGCTGATTGAAACACAGTGGAGCAACTGGCAAAACAACCGTGTTTGTCCACCTTTGCCGTCGAGCAAGTGGAAGTGTCCAGATTGCTCGTAGCGGCACATATGCAGTCAGTCTTATTATTGCACACGGACAACAAAATCAAGCCTCTGCTTTTGGAGACAGTATTTGGCACAATGCAGGGTATCAGCAGCTTGAGTCCAGAGAGCTGCTCGACCTACGTTATAGACCGCCAAGGTGCTGCGCAAATCTTAAGTCCAGGCACCTACGCCATCATCTTGAGTAGTACCCACTCGGCAAAATCTACGGGCAGTGCCATCTTTCACCTTCGCCACGTCGATCCCACTGGTAACACGGCTAGAACGTGGTCCCTGCACACGACATCTACAAGTTTCTCTATCACTCACGATCAAGACCAAGATCGGAGAAAACAAAACTTTATCGCTTGTTAATGCCTCGGTGGATATGCTATCAATGAATCCACGTTGCACCATGTGTGTTGTATTGTAACTCCAAAACAATAGCCATACATCATCAACCGACCTACACCTGCAGAGTGGCGTTCTCTCCCCACATCGTTACACTTACCAATATACCTACACAGACCACTACTCCACCAGGTTCACTTCCAAACTGCTCTCTGTCTCACAACTCCCACTGCCCTTGTACACCACAGAGAGCTTGTCCCCAGCCCTCGCGTGCACAAAGCGCATCAGCGACGACGACTGCCGCGATCCGTCCGAACTCGACGCAAAGCACGACTGCTCACATTTGCCGTTGACCAACAGTTGAAACGCTGGAGTGTCATTCTCGCAATTACTGTGGTGCACTACGACGAGCACGGCAAACGAGCCGGGCTTCACGAATTCGATGGCGTTATTGATTGCCATCGCATCTTCTTTAATCTTGAAGTAGCCCCCGCAAGTGCGCTGAGCCACCCAGTCGATCTCTTCATCCCGCTCTCCTGTCGAGAACGCCGTGGCTCGAAAGCAGACCCCGTACCATCCTTTCTTCTCCTGGACACTTTCGGCGTTGTTCTCTTTCTTCATTTGAATCTCCATCACCTGCTCTTTCAGGCTCGCGATCTCGATCGCTTGAGCCTGGAGTTGTTTTTGGATGACTTCGATGACTCCATCTGCTTGTTCTGGTTCTTGCTTTTTTGGTTTATTCTCAGCACCGAGGAGTAGGAACTCATACTTTGCGAGCCACTGATGCGAAAGCACCCGTACTTGCAGTGTGATCTCCAGTCGCACGTCGTTTCGATCTGCAGCGACCGTAGCAAGAGACACCAGGTCAGGGCGAGGCACTCGGTCAGCTCTGGGAGCTTTCATGGTGTCGTTGAAGCACTGTAGGTGATCGTTAAACAGGCATTGCGGAGACTTGCGAGTGAGATAGATATACTCAAGCGAACGAACAGGAAAAACGCAACTGTTCAGACTCCTTACCTTAACATAGTCACCGAGCGTTGCCATCGAGATTCGATTCTCGGTCGTCACAAACTCGCTCAGCTCCATCGGGTTGCTCTCCCTAGTATAGGTTGCATCATCATCCCATACAACACACACGCTTGAGCTCTTAACATCACCACAAAACCAAATGCAGTACTGCTACTGAATGGAGCAAACTCGATTCTCAGTCCTTACCACTGCTCGTCGGTCTTGAGGTTCACGACCACGATCTTCATGCGCGTCTCCCTTTCCACTGCAAACAAAACCTGGAAACTCGCAAATGGCTGCGACGAGAACGTCGTCGACCCGTGCGCCACCACTACCTCATCCTCTGCGTTCTTTTTCCTCTTGCGATCGCCATCCACACTCGCATGTGTACAGTCACCAGTGGACCCGCTGCTGCTTGCTTTTCCTTGCTCAACTGGATCGCTCATCTCTTCAACGTATCTATTGGACATCGCTGGCGCCTCACCAGGAGTTGCAGGTGGGGGCTGTGCTGGCCGCTCCACAGCAGCGCTGGCGACCGCGAAAGCGGAAAGCGTGGCGCTAGGCACATAGGCGTGCTGCTTCTTTTGCTTATTGTTGTCGTCTTGGCGCTGCTGCCGGATATGGCGACGCCGCACGACGCGGACGCGCGCTCTCTTCCAGCGCATTGTTAGTCGGGAATTGCGATGTCTGCGTCTTACTGGATATGCTTTCCGAGTTGAGTAATGGGAGATGGGCAATCATCAAAACGCCAAATCAAAAACCCTCTTCAAACCATTTGCACGTTGGATTTTTCTTGAGGACGTGGATTATTTTGACTCGCACAGAAATCAGCGTTTTCGTAAGAAACCAACGTGCAAATGGATTTGAAGAGGGTTTTTGATTTGGCGTCGTCCGTTGACCAACACTCATGAGAAAATCGAGTGAATCAGATCTGATCTGGTAAGACATCAACCCACTCAAATGGACACACCCAATCACCTTTGTAAGTATACACCCAATTACCCAATTACCTTTGTGTTTTTACATCCATTCACCTAGTAACCCAATCGGATCTTTCCTTTTTGCGAAACAAAAATGTACCCAACAACAAGTGCAACAACACTCATTAGAGCTGCTGGCATTCGCCATTTTGCTTCAAGAGCAGCACGTCCAAGCAACGCAGCAGCAGCGGCAGGAGAAAGCCCGCTCCATAAGACACAAGTCGCAGACACGGACGAGCGCACGCACACGCCATGTTCTCATTCAGCAGCTCAGCTCCCGCCTCTCAGACGTCGACCAACGCTCCAGCAGCACCGACCTCAGCAGCGTCGCCGCCGTCACCGTTCGGTCGTCCAAGTGCTGCTGGTGGCTTTGAAATTCCGCCGCCGACAGCAGGTGCTGTCCAGCCCTCGCTATTTGACGGATGTGTGCTTCGACCAGCTGCGATTCCAAGCGCTCCGAGTGTTGCAGCCCCTCTGTCCCCATTTGGTGGCTTCGGCAACAGCGGCTTTGGTGGTTTTGCGGCCCTGCCACCTGCTGCATCCCCAACGCTCGCATTCACTTCAACTGCGTCGATGGATTCGACAGCGTCTACGACTTCGGCTGCAACGAGTACAAGCTCTGGTGAAGGTGGATCCGTGTTTGGGTTTCGATTTGGGGTGAGCTCATCGTTGCCGCCGCAGTCGAGCGGGATTTTTGGAACGCCTGCAGCTCAAGTGTCGTCACAAATGTTTGGCTCTGGTCCAGACCACGCTTTTGGGCATTATGGTTCTGTACCAACGAGTTGCTCAGTACCGCCTCTGACCACCAGCGCCAGCATGAGCGCACCGATGTTTGTGACGCCACAACCATTGAATCTTCCGAGCGCAAGTGTGAAGCCTGATGCGTCTGCCTCAAAGAAGACCAAGAGCAAGACGAAAGCGCTGGCGAATGCGCTGGTCGCGGACGAAGAAGAAGGAGCTGTGGTGTTTCCGTCGCGTGGCGACATTGAGTTCCGCTACCGCTTCACACTCACAACAAGCGACCGAATCAAGATCTGGATCGAAGACAGAACCAGCAAACAGCAGTGGTGAGTGCTCCCTTGGTTTGAAATACGATATACAATATATGGCTCTGAATGATATGCTTGTTTGCCTACTCGCAGGGAATCGAACGAGCTTGAGCTTGACGAAATCGTGCCGCAGGAGCTCGCGATCCCAATGATGGGGCTCAAGGACTACTTTGAGGTATGAGGCATACGGTGGATATACTCCCGTCGTAGTTCAAATGGCTCATTTTTTTATGTTGGTATGCGATACAGAGTTTCAAAAGCTGCCTCCTAGCAGCCGAGACGGGCTTGTATAAAGGTGCAAACAAGCACGAGCTCATCCCAACCGGCGACAAAGAAAGCAAGGATAGCACTGTCCTCCAGCTGGAGCTCACGCTTGGTGTCCAGATCTTCTCCAAAGTGCTGACGCCAACGTACAAATTCAAGCTCCATGCTGTGGATCTGAACGAAATGGACATCCTGAACGCCCGAATCCGCGACCAAGACGAGGAAATCAAGGAATTGCGCACTGAAATCGACGCTCTGAGCAGCAAAATCAATGACGTGGCTCTGGGTGGACGAGTGAGTGGGAGTGCGTTTGATAATGCCGGCCCTGTCTACTTGCGAGCGAAGACCACGGACGCAACCAGTGCGAACCACGCGATGATCTGGCAGCAAACCGACGGTGGAGGATTTCTTTTCCAGCTCTTCCCATCTGGTGCCATCAAGTTTTCGCGTGAAGGGATCTACAGCATCCAGATCGTCGCCCACCACACGAACACGTGCAATCCAGATCACAGTGGCGGGTTTGGCAACCCGTGGCCCGAGCGAGAAGCGTTCCGTCTGGAAAAGGATGGACGCACAGTCGCATCGAGCTATGGTTCGACTTGGAAAAGCTCGCTGATGTCGTCGTCGCTGCACCACATCCTGACAATGCAGAAAAACGACGAGCTCCGTGTGGTGTACTCTGGCACTGGCTACGCGGAGAAACTGAGCTACATCATCATCCATATGGTCAAGTAGACAAGAACACCTCGTCCGGAGCACCATCTCTGGGTTGAGATCACTAACAAGGCTGGCTATCCCAGCGTCGCTTCCAAGCGGGAATTTGAAGACATGCATAGTGATGCGTATTTCATGATCGTAGCCGATCGGTTGTGACAGACAGACAGTAAGCAGCAAGTCGTTTCGTAAGACAACACAAAAGAGGATATGTTATACTGTTGGATCAGAGACTCTAGGCACATCTGCGAAAGTGCAGTGCAAGAGACAGAGAATGGGTGGACCCCGCCAGAATTTCTACAAGAGACTCGGCAACAATTGAAGTCTGAGATGGCGGTGCATGCTGGACATTGATATGAGGGTATTCTGAAAGCGAGCTTCACGAATGCCCAATGCAAGAGAATATCAACGAGATGTGACGGACATTGATCGATTACATGCTATATCCGTTGGCGAGATATCCCAAACGAAGACAGATGATGTTTTGCCGCGAAGATTAACTGGGGTTTCTGTTGAACGCGTCGAGCTGCAACATAACATAATGCAGATGGCAAGCATAGAATATCGCATACCTGAAAGTGTGAATGAGATTCAAATCGGCAAAGTATTGAAGTCATAAGCAACACCTTTCGATGTTTATGACTTAAGACATGTAGGATAGTCATTGATTGAGGATTGCGAGTATGCTATTCGATATGCACAATCATGCCCACACATACAAGAAGAAAACAAACCAGCACACGACTCAAAAACTAGAGTTTAGAGCCTATTCGATGCGTGCTAGGCAAATTCACGCTGTCGGTGCTCCAAGCACATTGTCACTCCAGCGCGAGTAGCAAGACGATCAACTTGCTTTCAGGATACGCGCAGTTGTCTCCAGTGTACACGACAGAGTACTCGTCGTTTGCCACGACTTTCACAATGCAGTTCAGGTCCGACATATGACCGTGTCCACTGTAGCCAGAACTTCTGCACGCTTCAACAGGTTGATCCATCTTTCTGAGCTCGAACGCATTGCTGCTGTTGGTGTTTGAGTGGCAAACCGAGATCCGCAAGTCAAAGATGCCGCTTTTCAGGAAGCGAATCACCCCCGATGGCAGCAACGCGACAAACTCGGTTCCACGATGCGTTTGGTTTTGCTTCCAACTCAGGTTCTGATTATGAGTGGCAATCGAGGTGGCTTTCGCAGTCAGGAACGCCAAGTTACTGCCGCAGCTCGTGCTCTCCTTGAATTTAGCAAACTCTGAACGCAGAACACCAACTTCTTCTTCGCGATCATTGAGAGCCGAGCGCAGCATCTCAATTTCTTCCTCTTGGTCACGCAATTTCGAATTGAGGATGTCCACGGCCTCCAACGCGACAGGTTTGAGCTCGAACGTGTAGCTTGGCATCCATTCCGACGTAAACACACGAAGCTTGAGCGTGAACGTGAGCTTCAGAACTCCATTTGGATTGCCGATCAAGTCGCACTGGAAATCGCTCGCTCCGTTGTTCACTGTTTCAGCTGCCAGGCAATTGTGAAAGCACTGGAGCAACGAAATCGAAACATGTTAGTCATAACTCCAAAAGGGACACACTGAATTTGTCAATCGACATACCTGGACGTAGTGCGTCAGCTTTGCCTGCGGGATCACAGCATCAGAGCCCACAATCTCGGCTTCAGACAGCTCACCCGATTTCCTATTTCACAGAAACCAAACACGCATGATCTGTGAATAGTATGTCTCAGATAAAAGATCACCCAGTTACGTGGTTGACGTACCACTGTTGCTTCGTCTTGCGGTTTTCGAGCCAGATACTGACTTTGTCGCCTTTCATGCTGAGAATGTAGCGAAACGAGCTCAGCAGCTTGGATGGAAACGAGACAACCCCCTCGGCGACACCATCGACCATGACTGGTGGTGCGACTTGGGTGATACCAGCAGCAGCAGGCTTGACACTCGTATCGCTTTCCAGTTGACGCTCAGCAGTTTCCTTCGGCTGGTAGTCTCGGTTCGCTCCGTTCTTGTTAGTTCGAGTCATAGCCGCGCTTGAGTTCGAGTCGATCTTAGTACTTCTCAGTTTGTGGTTGAACGCCAATTTCAAAATGATACATAGCAGGCACCGACAGCGAGCTGGGGATCGGAAGCAAATGTGCAAGAGTTCTCTAGGTCATCATTAGCTGTCACTATGATGATCTCGTCGTTTCCTTTATTCCTCAACAAATGTATGACTTGACCATGGCATAAAATCTATCGATTGGTTTCCATCAACTGTCACTCGTGAGCACTCGCCAACATTTGAGAACGACCAAGTGTATGTGGCCTGAATACGATGGATTGCTACATGTTTATTGTTCCATTATAATACTCCCATACGCGTACACAAATCACCAATGAAGTAGTTTTGATATGGTCAAAGTTGATTGTTGTCCATCAACCACTTGCATGAACGTCTGAATGACCATATCCAAATCCATATCTTTCTCCAGTTTCCATTTTCCGCACACACCCCTCCACACACTATTATTCATTTGTCTCTACCAACGACGAGCATGGCAGCTAACCGAACAGAGTTCGCATGGAAACAACGTTCCCGTCGAGCCCTTTGATGTTGTAGCGCTACAGATTCATTACACACGGAAATTGCATGACCGTTTGGCTTGCAGAGCAATGTGGAGCCGCACCTCATTCGTACGCTGTCGTCGCAAACATGGCAGACTGCGCTTTTGATCATCGACAAGTTACTAACTTGGTCATCGACTAAATCTTTCGAGTGGGACCGGGAACCTATGTTGTCTGTTTGCCCACACAGCATTTTTTCAGCGCTTATGAAGCAAAAGGACCGTTTTTCAAACTGCTGCTGACTGGAGTTTGCGGACACATGAAGCCAACTTGCTGGTTGCGCCACATTGGCGTGGTTGCGTCGTAGTTTTGCGCGATGAGTATTACAGAAAATGAAATACTGTTGACGGTAGCAATATCCTTTGCGTCGACACTTGTGGATCAACATGCCTTTTTGTGCCAATTGAGCTAAAGAGCGACCGTGCGGTCTAGTTTCTTGTGGCTTTGCCACTGCGTTGTGTTACATATCCCCATGAGCGACAGTGAAAATATTTTTGGAGATCACATATGAATAGATACGACAAGATAGAATTACTTTTTCTCTCTTACATCCTCACTATTTAGTCGACTTGGACCTCGAGAGACGTGCTCTTACCCTTCTTGGCGTCTCGGATCGGACATGGCACAAAGCGACTCGTGATATCCCGCCAGAAGGGCACCCCAATGATCCTCTCACCCTTATCAATCGCCGTCACGAGCGCAAAGCATCGCGGATGGCCCTCGACGTTGAAGTTCTTGCGAAACAGCGGGTCGTAGTCCGCCACGGGACCGTAGCACTCGTGCTTGTGCATGCATGTGATCATTTCCATCTGCTCTTTCGCAACGTCTTCCGTGTATCCATTAAGGCGCGCGGATTCGTAGAGCGCGATGGTCCAGTGCTGGGTCCTCGTCTCGTTCAGACTCGAGCCCTGGACGATCGTCTGCGGCTTCTTTGGTTTGCTGCTGGGAGAGTGAGATTGCTGCGTCTCAGAGGCATCGCCCTCCTGATCCATCAGCACAGTAGCAGCTGTGAGCGTGGTCGAATCGCTGCATTTCGTGTACAGATCTGCGAGTCCACCGGAAAAATTGTACGCGTAGCTGTAGTTGCCGAGGTCTTCACTATCAACGTAGTCGACATACTTTGCCGGTAGGTCTTTGAAGAATGGGTAGAGCGTGGTCTTGTTGCTCATGCGCACGTGCACCCAGTTTTGCTTCGTGAAATCCTTCGCCGCCATGTAGATCTCGTCCGAGGGCTTGTAGGCCACGGTACTCAGCCCAGTGCTGCTGGTGCTGCTGCGACGCGTACAGTTGCTCCAGAACCGCGGATCGGTGACTCTCTCGGAGGTCGTAAGGTTCGCGCTTTCGCGGCCGAGCTTGCACTTCAAGTAGATCGTCTGGAGCGCGTCGATGAACGCGTGGTGCGCGTAGAAGAGCGGGTCCACTGGCGCCTGGAGGTACATCATGATTCCACCGAGCTTGCTGTGCACCGTGTCTGCTCAACCGGGACGTCATGTGAATCATAGTTAGACATCATTGTGCATCACCGCTACACTTCAGGTTGTACAGAGAGCAGCAACTATAGAACTTACTGTGGACGCCACCCTCGACTGAGCCGACAAAGCCTCCCCACGTGTTGTAGGTGAACATTTGCTGGGACACGGAGCTGAACTCGGCCTCAGCTGGGTATGTGATCGTCTTCAAACTATCCCGAATGATGCACCCAGCACACGACGAGGCATTCCCGCAGAAGCTCCCCGCGACGCCTGTGGTCACGCACTTGGCTGTGGTCGTGTACGGGATCGTCACATTGCCAACCAGCAGGTTCTTCTTGACGAACGTCGATGATCCGCCAAAGTCTCCGATGATCGGCGCGCACCCTTCCATGCCCTGGCACCCGCCGCTCGTGCGGTTCGCAGTCGCTGCGACGTGGTCCCACACGGGGATCGTGATGCACTCGAATCCCGGCCCCATGCTGCGCAGCATGTTCTCGTACCCGAGCAGGTACATGCGATGCCAGTAGATGAACATGCAGTTCCGGTGCGCTTCAAGCTCGGACATCGTGTCAATGTGCATCTCGACAAACTTGTCGTGGTAGCCCCGTTTCATCGCTTGCACAAGCGCTTGCTTGTAGAGCTCTTTCTCTTGAGTAGAATACACGTTCCAGGACTTCCGGATGCGCGGCGCGCTACAGTTCGTGCCGGACTGAAGCTGCTGTGCATTGGCGACGGGAACTTGGATGGTCAGGAGCAGCAGCGTGGCGCTGAGAAGCAGTATCAGAACCGAACACCTTGGTTGTGAGCTGCACTGGTAGCGTTGTGTGCTGACATCGCATCTCTCCATTGCCTCTCGCCTGTTGTTTCTGCTGCTTGTCGTACGGGGGAGAAGGGAAATCGGGGACTGTGAAAGAAGATCCGTTTCTCGCAGCTCCAGTGGCGGTGGGTTGAGTTCGCGCGTAGTGCTTCCAAGCGCTTGACAGTGAGCTGAATAGACGAAAGGTCGCTGCAGCACTGGTCGGCGGCGCTTGAGAGGCCGCTCTCAGCCGTCCATTCATTCCGAGACCAGCCACAGAACCGAATGCTTTCAAAGGACACGTGTGGAAACTACTGCCGTAGCAACACAAAGGTGATTCAATGTCCTAATTGTTTGAAGACCTCAGCGATAGCTTTCGTTTATCTTCTGTGAATGCGCACAAAAAAGTGAACCTGAGTTGTCGAGTAGTGGAGCAAGACTGGTGGCCGGGAATGCTGGTAGCGCTAAAGCGGTACTACAAGTACAAATGCAGCATATAGTAGAAGGAGTACAACCGCAAACAAGGCGCGAAGTCCACTTTGTGGGCACTCTTTTGCTCTACTCCACGGTGATCGTGGTTGCAATGGACACGGAAGTGGTCGTTGTGGACGTCGTCGTGGTGGTCGTCGTGGTATTCGTCACCGTGGCCGCTGGTTCCTGGGTCTCTTCCGCATTCGCGGTTGCCGCCTTCACTTTCTTCTCCTTGTTCGGGCATGGAATGAAGAAACTCGTGATCTCGCGCCAGTGCGGGATGCCGATCACCTGGTCGCCGCTCTCGAGCGCTTTCACGAGCGTGTAGCAGCGCGGGTGGCCCTCAACCTTGAAGTTCTCGCGGAAGATCGGGTTGTAGTCCTGCACTTCGCCCAGACACTCGTGCTTGTGCAGACACGTGATCATCTCCATCTGTTCCTCAGCGGCTTCCCGGGTGTATCCTTGCAGACGCGCCGACTCGTAGAGTGCGATCGCCCATCGGCGCGCCTTGCTTTCGATCGAAGTCTCATCGCTGCTACCTTCAGCACCATCGTCTGAGAGTAAAGAGGCCGAGGAGATGGTGTTGGACGCCTTGCAGTTGGTGTTCATGTTGCTCAGCGCGCCTGTGAGGTTGTATGAGTAGCTATAGTTGCCCAGGTCCTTGGCGTCGACGAGGTCGGCGAACTTTTTCGGGAGGTCCTTGAAGTACGGGTAGAGGATGTTCTTCGGGTCCTTTATGATGTGCACCCACTCGCCGGAGTATCCTTGCAGCGCCATGTACACTTCGTCGGTGTTTGTGTAGTAGCCCTTGGAGCGCCGCGCACAGCTCGTCCAGAACCGTGAGTCGCTGCCTTTCTGGGTAGCAGTGAGCATACTCGAGTCGCTGCCCAATTGGCACTTGAGGTAAATCGTCTGCAGCGCGTCAACGAACGCGTGGTGCGTGTAGAAAAGCGGATCAATGGGCGACTGGAAGTACATCATGATGCCTCCGAGTTGGCTGTGTACAGTGTCTACAGGGCGGAGGAAAGTAAGAAAACATCAAAAAGAGTTAGTGCGACGAACGACACCCAGTTATATCTTTCTTCGATGGCAGTCAACGTACTGTGCACACCTCCTTCGATCGCTGAGGTGAAGCTCGCCCACGAGTTGGACGTGAACATCTGCTGGTATACTGACGCGAAATACGCCTCGCCGGGGTACGTGTTCACCTGAGTGTTTCCGCGGATGATACAGTGCGCGCAGTCGGTGTTGTTGCCGCAAAAGTCGTACATCGGGCCATCGCTGACGCACAAGTTGCTGGCATCTGAGGGGATCGTGACGTTGAAGATTCGCAAGTTCTTGATGGCACCAAGCTGTGAACCGCCAAAGTCTGAGATGACCGGCGCGCAAGTTTCCATGCTGCTACAAACCCCATTCGAGCGGCGCGCAGTGGCAGCCAAGTGGTCCCACAGGGGGATCGTGACACAAACGCTCTCGAGCGCCGTGGAGCGCAGCATGTTCTCGTAGCCGAGCAGGAACAGGCGGTGCCAGTAGATGAACATGCAGTTCTGGTGTGCCTCGAGCTCCGAGAAGTACTCGACGTGCATCTGCACGAACTTCTGGTGCAACCCGCTCTGCATCGCGAGCTTGAGCGCGCTAAGGTAGCGCACTTTCTCGTCAGAAGTGTAGAGATCCCAGGATTTGCGCACACGAGGCTGCGAGCACACGGTGCCTGCAGGCGGCAATGTTGTTGGCGATGCTGTGGCAGGAGGGGGAGTAGGCGCTGGTGTTGTTGACGTTGAAGCTGGCGTTGTCGGCGGAGGCGTTGGCTTTACAGTCGTTGGTGGAGGTGTTGGCTTCACGGTTGTCGGAGACGGCGTTGGCTTCGCTGTTGTCGGTGGAGGGGTTGGTCGTCGGGTTGTCGGTGTTGGTGTGAGCCAACGCCATCCCAAAAAAAACTCATCGTCGCCGTGGACGCCAGGTATGCGAAGCAACGATACCGTGAGAAGCAACGCGAGAATGAACTGGAGCCGAGCGCATTTCCTGCTTCTGCCAAGCGTAGCGCTCCTGATGGCAAGCATCGCTAAACGAGGATCTTTGGGACGGCAGGATACTTCGACACGAGAGATCCGAATGCGAAGTGAAAGGAATCTTTGAGTGAGAGTACGCTTGGATGCCGGTTTCTATGCTCTGTGCTCGTGTGTTTGCCTGTCAACCATTTGACTCGGATCCCCCTGTTACAGATGCCTCTTTGGGGTCGGAGTGTCGCTTCAGGAGTACTCCGAGCCATTAAAACCCAACTGCGATCTTTTTCAGAATGCATGAGGCGTCACAGTAGCCTTCCTTCATTGCGCCGCTTCATGCACAGAAAGATAGACGAATTCGAAGGTAACGTGCTATGCCAACCGGCTCTTTGTATGGAAATCTTTGCACATTTGCTCAAAGATCACTTTTTCCAATATTTGAAAGCTCTTCAAGGGCCACCACGTGCTGCTATTTCGCTCTTGAACAAGAAGCTTCTTTGTTCACCTCATTCACACTCGAGAGTTTGCAGGTGGGGGAGCAAGAGGCAGGGGAACCACCGCCAGAACTATTCCGGGGGGATCGACGACAACGCCATCATCATCATCATAATCGTCAATGTTCTCGATCGAAGTCGCGTTGTCATACTCAGCGTTGTCCAGGGGTGGACCACAGCAACCAGTGAGTTTCGGCGGATTCGGTGCCAAGCGACGAGAGCAAACTGCGGGTGTTGAACGTCCGTCGACTCGTTCATCGCCACCAAAAGGACTCGTAGACAGCGAAGCTGAAGGGAGCGTGACGATCGCGCCCAAACCGTTGGTCAGCTATCACTACATCCTCTCGCTCAAGTACGACAAAGTTAAGCTTTGACTCGAAGACCAGAAGACCAAGGAGTAATGGTAAATTCGGTTCTGCGGGCTCCTGGAAGTATCACGATATTGCTAGCCCTTTGACAATGTGTGTGCTCTGGGATTAGGGATTCGGGCGCGCTTTCCCAGAAGGAAATTGTCAAGGAGGACTTGGCCATCCCCCGAGCAAAGCTACCCGACTGTCTCCAGGTACGCTTTCGAAGCCGCCCTTGAATGGTATCATAGAGAGACTAACTTGTCTGTTCGACTCTTTGTATGTAGTGCTTCTACAACTGCCTGTCGGCCTCCAACAATGCTGGAACGAGTGACTTTAAGCGCAACATCACGGACCTCCCGGATGACCAGCTCCAGGTGGAGATCAAGTTGACACTCCACGTGTCCATATCCACGTGGACGACCAGCTACAAGTTTGTGCTGCTGCCTATATCACTAGAGTATCTAGATGTGCTCACTTCCAAGTTGCGCGACCAAGAAGACGAGATCCGCAAGCCGCAGGACGAACTCAAGCTCGTCCATGCGAGCGCAAATCTCAAGGACGCGGCACTCGAAACCTTGCGCCTCGAGCTGTCGCAGCTCGAAAAGGGATACGCGAGTGGTGAAGACGCGGTGTTTATTCACGCTGCCATGGCTCAAGCGACAGGTCAGAACCAGTCGTGGCAAAGCTCGTAGTCACCACTGCTGATCGCGAGGTGCGCATTGGGCTCGCCCAGGTCCACTCCTTTTTCCTTGAGCGTGGCGATAAACTTGGCGACTTTCGCCTTGTCCTTGGCTGGAATGCTGCCACTCTCGATATCTTCGAGCGAGACCTCGACACCGTACGCAAGGTTGCCCGCGTAGCCTTTCGAAATGTACACCGGCCACGCTTGGATGTCGTGCAGCGCAAGGAAGTTCTCGCTGACCACCCTGTCGTAGACCTCTTTCGCGATGTCGTGCACTAGTACTAGGTAGAACGCGAGGTACATCGTGGTCTTGGAATGTACGCTCGCTTCGGGGAAGTCTTGCGCGAAACGTGTGGCTGGTAGCGCAAATTTGCAACTGGGTACTGCAAATACATAGCGTGGGATGTACCAGTTTGCGTATATCTGCGGGTGACGGTGGGGCTTCTCAAGCAAGCAAGTGACAAGTCCTCGATTATGATGGCAGTAGACTACAAAGAATCAGTCTCTCGTTGTCAGTTTGTCGAGCTCCTCGATGGTTCATGCTGGGGTTTTGCAAACGGTTAGGTCAGGTTTACTTGTTAATTACCTAACTAACCACGCAGAGCAGCTCAAAGGAGTAACACAAGCACTAACACTAGCAGGGCGTAACCCTGGGTTTACGACCTGGTTGATTGCCTCTCTGTCTTACCACTGCGATCAGTTCTTGTCTTCATCACCGAGGTACTCTGGCAGCGCACAGGCGTAGTCGCCTCCGATCACATAATGGAGCTTTGGTTCCCCCAAATCAATCGCGTTCTCCTTGAGCGCGGCGAGAAACGCGTCTATTTGGGCTTTCTGCTCGGAGGAGACAACGTGGCTACTCTCCACGTTGTCGATCGAGAGCTCCACGCCGTACACGAAGTTGAGTCCGTAGCCCTACCGAATGGCCTTCGGATGGCGTGTCACACCGCCGTGGCGCTTGAGAAACGCACAGCTGAGCACTCGCGAGCTGTCGGTCTCCATCACGCCGTACATCACGCCAGGAAAGAACTCGACATCCATGCTTGTTTCTTGCGCTCTGACAGTGGTTCTAGATTTCCGCTTCTTTGGTGTCTGGAATGTGATCGTTTGAAGGTTTTGTGTGTGGTTCCCCCAAATGTGAGAGGGGGATAATGATGGCAGTTGACAACGAACCAACTGCCGCAACTTCCTAAAGATGCTTGATACCGTAGCGATCGAGTCCAGGTGCTGGGTTTTTTAAACAAAAGACAGCAAGCGACACTTGTAAGCTGTGAGGTGTTGAGTGGCCATCGACGCATATTCTTCGGAGGTGTAGTGAGAGAAAAATACTCTCAAATACCTACCTTCATAATGGACTAACCGCAATCTCTTTTCAACATTTGGAGAAACTCGTCCGTCGTTTCTTTCAACTCGGGCGATACCACACCACTTATACTACCACCATCGCTGTTCTTCACCGCTTCAATCGGCACCTCGACGCCGTACACAAAGTCGAGTCCGTGGCCGTTCTGAAGGTATTGTGGAGCGAGGATGAGACCATGGGATTCGAGAAACTTGTTGTCAATCACTTTCGATTTATCGGTTTCCGCGACGTCGTACACAAGACCCGGTTCGAAGTCGACGCCCATACTTGAAGCTTTACTTGATGTGTGTGTAGTGAATCGTTTTTTCTTCTCGACGGCTCAATTTGGTAAGTGCAACAAAAACTCTACAGATCGACAGTTTTCGTGTTATTCGTCTTTTTGGCAATTCCTTGTTACTTGTAGTCAGTACTGAATCAACATTGCTGTTTATTTTCTACTGCCATCTCCGTCTTCGCCTTGGTACACACATCTTTGGAAGTTGTTGAGCGTATATCCGAGTGTGAGTGTTTTCCCTTGGGTCACATGACAACCACTCTCTTGGTGGTCTCTCAAAAAGGTAATGGGGTTGGTTCACAGTAACCACACGAAAGATGGACTCGCAAGCAAATACAAAGACAACAACACAAAGATCAAACAACGTTAAAATATGCAATGTTCGCGTTTGGAAAATGGCAAATGTGAGCAGGGGAAAAATCTAGCTGGAGTGCTCCGCCTGCCTCCCTCGAAGCCCATTCTCTGGACGCGTCCCTCTAAATGAAGCTGCTTTGACGTTAATCCCAATTTACTTCTTCTTGGCAGGCGGCGTCTTCTTCTTTGGAGCAGCCGACTTGGTCGCGGTCTTGGCGGCGGCTTTCTTTGCTGATGCTGGCGCGTCGGCGGTCTTGGCGGCGACGTGCTCGCTTTTTCGCTTCTTCGACGGCTTCTCTGTGGTTGTGGCCTCCTTGACTAGAGCAGGGGTCTTCTTCTCAGTCTTCTTGGCTGGCGTAGGTTCCTTCTTGGCTGGCGCAGGTTCCTTCTTGGCTGGCGCAACTTCCTTCTTCGCCTTCTTAACCGCCTTTGGCGCAGCTTCCTCTTCTTCGGTCGTGGCATTCACCTCGTCCAGCTTGCGCTTCGTCAACGTCTTGGCCTTCTTCGCGGCCACTGGCGGCAGCTTCGCGAGTGTCGCGAGCGAGTTGAAGATCGGCAGCGCGACCGACTCGTTCGTCTTGATGCTGATCGACTGGATGCCGCCCCAGCCCTTTGGGATGCGCTGCGCGCAGTTGTGCATCGCGGCCAGGATGTTCTCCACGATCTCCTCGACGGTCTGTCCCATGTGCGCCACCTTGACGTTCGAGCACACGCCCGTGCTCACGGTCATCTGCGTGCGTCTGTACACCGAGCGGATCGAGTTCGACACCTCCTTGCGCGAGACGCGCACTGCAATCGGCTGCTTCTTCTTCACGAAGAACTTGTTGCCGAGCGCTGTCGGCAGGTAGTTCAGAATGCGGTCGTCTGCCAGGAACAGGTCGTAGGCGCCGGCGAGTGTGCGCTTGTCGTCGAAGCGTGAGAAGCTCTTCTTGAGCTTCTTGATGTCCATGATCTTCGCAAGGCCTGGCACTGGGTCCGCCGCGAGTGCGGCCTTGATGCGCGCCTTGTCGCCGTTTTTCACGATCAGACACATCTCGGCGTCATTCTCGCCACCGCGGATCGAGTGAGGAATGTTACTGCAAGGAACACAAAGCAATCGTCAATTACGATGACCAAGTACATACAACGAAGCCATCGTTCATGCAATAGGCAAGCAGGCAGGTACAAGCTTACATGATGATCGGCTTGTTGGAGCCCTTGACTGGGATGAGCTTGCGCGTGATGATCGCCGAGACGTACTCGGGGTTCTCCACGAGCGGCTTCTTCGGCAGGTCCGCCTTCTGCTTCTCCACGAACGACTGCAGCGCCAACACGGCCTTGCGCACCTGCACCTCCTCCAGCGGGTTCTGTTGACGTCCTCCCTTTTTCGCGTCCATGCTGCTGCTGCCTGTCAGTCTGTCTGCTGTACCGCTTTCTTGCTTTATCACTGTTATCGACGGCAATGAAATGGCGGTCATTCTGCAACCACCAACACTGCTACACGGATGTCTCGGAGCCAACCAACTCTGTTGAGACGCGCTTATTGGCTGAAAATAGTGTCCAGCAGCGCTCCTCAGATCTGAGAAGTTGCAAACAACGGATTTTATCGAATTTTTCCAGACTCAGTCTCAGCAGTGGCATAACCAAATATTTATGTCGCTCACTCGCATCGTAGCAATTTTAAGTTGCTTATTTGCAACATTTTCTTGCTTTACGGTGCAAAAAAGAAACATAAATTTCCTTACGTTGCCGTTGTTGCGCCGTAAGCAATCACTCTTGCGCGTGAATCCATTCCCTCGCTCGCTTTAGCTGCAGCCCTCACCCCACGTTGGTTGCCTTTCACTTTGGAATTTCGCGCGTGACGTCATAGATCAAGCAAGCCGCAGACAGGATGCAGGTGAAAGTGACCAAGCCCGGCAAGAAGGGGGCCAAGGACTTTGGCGCCTTCGAGCTGGCAGCCGGCGCCACCGTGCTGGACCTCAAGCTCGCCTTCGAGAAGAAAACGCGCATCTCGCGCCACCGCCACAACTTCAAGCTGCAGGGAGCCGACGGCGCGCTCGTGGTGCGTTCATTTGCTCATTTGCGCTCTCTTTCTCTCTCTGTATGTATGTATGGTGAAGCCCGCATCCTAACCCTCTGCGTTGTCTTTATGCATTGCTACGTGTAGGCGCTTGCGGATGACACCAAGTCACTCGCGTCGTACGGCGTGAAGGCCAACGGCGAGCTGGTGTTCAAGGACCTCGGCCCGCAGATCGGCTACCGCACGGTGTTTGTGGCTGAGTACCTTGGCCCACTGCTCTTTGTGCTCTTTTACGCCACGCGTCCAGCGTTCCTGTACGGCCCTGACGCTGCGGCCAAGCCGTTCAACCACACCGCGTGGCTCGGCGTGATCGCCTGGAGCGTGCACTTCCTCAAGCGCGAGCTCGAGACGTTCTTCGTGCACCGCTTCAGCCGTCCGACCATGCCGCTCTTCAACCTGTTCAAGAACTGCTCGTACTACTGGTCGTTCGGCGCCGTGGTCGGGTACCCGCTGGCACACCCAGACTACCAGGGTCCGACCTCGCAGCTCCAGGTGCAGATCGGCCTCGCACTCTTCGTGGTGTCGGAGTTCCTGAACTTCTGCGTCCACGTGCAGCTGCGCAACATGCGCCCGGCGGAGGGCTCGAAGGCGCGTCCGATCCCCAAGGGTCCGCTCTTCGCGCTCGTGTCGTGCCCAAACTACACGTTCGAAGTGCTCGGCTGGGTGGGCTTCTCGCTCTTCACGCAGATCTTCTTCAGTTACGTGTTCACGCTCGTGGGCTTTTTGCAGATGGCGGACTGGGCGCTCAAGAAGCACCGCGGGTACATCAAGAGCGACGGCGACGCCTACAAGAAGCTGCGCCGCAAAGCCATCGTGCCGTTCGTGCTCTAAGCAGGACATGTACGGTCGGTCGGGTTGATTGGTCAGGCTACGAATGAGCAATGGACGTGACGATTGCTCGATCATCTCGACAGAACAATCGCGGGACAGAGGAGACTCGTGCCACCGAGACAACAACCAAGTGGGGTAAGTCGTGTAGCTCTTTGTTGGAGGATGTGATGTGCTGCTATGTTGTGGTTAATAAAACTCCATCGTTTCGACCCTCTTCGTGCTTTGCTCAGCTTCAATGTGTCAACGAATGAATTGGTATCTTATCGGTGGCTTTGTGTTCAACGCTGAAGTTTGTTATGTGCGCCACAAGAGAGCAAGCTCTAAACGCGGTGGTTGGCGCATTGGGTCGCTGGGAGTCGGCTGGAAGAAACCAAACAGAACCAAAAAAGCATAACCGCCCGCCTGCGACGCTTCTTGAAGTTTGTATGTATGCGTTGGCGGTTTGTGTGCCTCTTGGGGATCTCTCCTGCCCCAGACAGCCGCCACCCTTTCGAGAAGCTTCATCATTCCCCCTCCCTCCGCTCTTCATTCTGCTCTCGCACTTCTCGCAACCAGTACGAGAGAAGGAAGCCAAGTCTCACGTGATCCCAAGGCCAAGTCTAGCATGGCGATGTTCAGTGCCCGCGGGCTCAACAACTTCATCAGCGACCTGCGTGCGTGCTCGTCGCGCGAGGACGAGCAAAAGCGCGTGGACAAGGAGCTGGTGAAGATTCGCCAGAAGTTCACGCAGAACACGACGCTCAACTCATACGACAAGAAGAAGTACGCGTGGAAGCTCATCTACATCTACATGCTCGGCTACGACATCGACTTCGGCCATATGCAGGTGATCAACCTGGTCTCCGGCACGAAGTACTCGGAGAAGTGTCTCGGGTATCTCGGCTGCTCGATCTTACTCAAAAGCTCGGACGAACTCATGACGCTCGTAGTCAACTCGATACGCAACGACCTCAAATCCCCCGAGGCGTGTAACCAGTGTCTCGCGTTGTGCTGCGTGGCAAACTTGGGTGGCAGCGAGTTCTCGGAAGCACTCTCACCGGATGTCGTGCACCTGCTCATGAGCTCGGCGAGCATCGCACACGTGCGCAAGAAGGCCGCGCTCTGTGCGCGACGCATGCTGCCGCCGAGTCCCGAGTTAATCCCGCTTGAGGACCTCGAGCCGCGGCTGCACACGCTCATGTCTGAGTCCCACCTGGGGGTCGTGACCTCGGCCGCGAGTCTGCTGCAGACCGCGCTGCAGCTGCACCCGACGCAGTTCCGCACGCTGATTGACGTCGTGATTACGCGCTTGGCCTCGCTCGTCGTGCACAAGGCGTGTCCTCGGGACTACATGTACTACAACACGCCGTGCCCGTGGCTCCAGGTTAAGTTGCTGCGCCTGTTGCAGCAGTATGGTCCGTTGGAGGACCCAGCGCTGCGAGAGAAGCTCGACGACACGCTGCGTCGTGTGCTCGCGCGTCCAACGCCCGGCAAAGGCGCGAAAAACAACGCCGCGTACGCGGTGCTCATCGAAACCGTCAACCTGGTGATCTCGCAGGGCAAGAAGGCGGAGCCGAAGCTGAAGGAGCTCGCGATCCAGCTGCTTGCGCGCTTCATCTCGGTCAGCGAGCCCAACATTCGGTACATTGGTCTCGACTCGATGTACCGCCTCGTGCGCCTTGAGGGCGATGCCGAAGCGATCAAGCAGCACAAGAACACGGTGCTCTTCTCGCTCAAGGACGCTGACAACTCGGTGCGCCGCCGCGCGCTGGACCTGCTCTTCTCCATGTGCGACAGTGAGAACGCGCTCGAGATCGTCGGCGAGCTCGTCAACTACCTGGCGATCGCCGAGGGGGCGATCCGCGAGGAGATCGTGCTCAAGGCCGCGATCCTCGCCGAGAAGTACGCCAAAAACCTGCGCTGGTACGTCGACACGGTGCTCCAGCTGATCACGATCGCTGGTTCCGAAGTGCCAGACGACGTCTGGCACCGCGTCGTGCAAATCGTAACGAACAAGGAAGAACTGCAGAAGTACACGGCCGAGGTGATGTTCCGCGCCCTCGAGCCCAAGCACGTGGATGAGACGACCGCTAAGTTCGGCGCGTACGTGCTGGGCGAGTTCGGGTACTTGATTTGCGACCACCCGGAGATGACGAGCGAGAAGCAGTTTGACGTGCTGCACAAGCACTACCTGGTGGCCTCGACACCGACCAAGTGTCTCATCCTCACGGCATTTGTGAAGATGGAGAACTTGTACGACGAGATCCGGCCGCGCGTCATGGAGCTCTTCAAGCGCTGCATGACCAACATGGACCTGGAGATCCAGCAGCGCGCGTGTGAGTACCTGTCGCTGCACCAGGTAAGCGAGGAGCTCATGAAGCGCGTGCTCGAGCCCATGCCGATCTTCCCCGAGAACCGCGAGTCCGCACTCATCGTGCGCTTGCGCAACCAGCAGAAAGCCACTGCGGGCGACGACCAAGCCGAGGCGGAGAACTCCAGTGGCGCTGGTATCTCAAAGCTGGAGATCCACGACCGCGAAGAGAAGGACGAAGGCGACCTACTCTCGCTCGATGACTCACCAAAGAAGACCTCTGGTGGCGGCTATGGGAGCTTTGGAGGTAGCGCTGAAGCCATTCGAAGCGCGAACCCCGTGTCGGAGCTCGTCGATATCTTTGGTGGCGCCTCGATGCCCGCGCCGGTAGGCGGCGTGGTCGGCATTGACGCGTCGCTGGCGCCGCAGCTCGCCGAGTGGAGTAAGAACCTGACGCTGAACCCACAGGGCGTGCTCTTTGAGAACGATATCCTGCAGATCGGCGCCAAGCACGAGTACCGCGGGTCCCAGGGCCGCATCAATTTCTTCTTTGGCAACAAACTGAAC
Source organism: Globisporangium cylindrosporum (assembly GCA_038050675.1). Taxonomy (NCBI): domain Eukaryota; phylum Oomycota; class Peronosporomycetes; order Pythiales; family Pythiaceae; genus Globisporangium; species Globisporangium cylindrosporum. The sequence continues at coordinate 23,481 of JALBZD010000221.1, read as the reverse complement.
GAGCAGATCGCCAACTTCCGGGTCGCGATCGAGCCCTCGACCACGTTCCGCATGCAGGCCGAGGATGTTCCATCCTCGATCGCGGCCAAGCAGCAGGTCAAGCAGCAGATCATGATCGAGTCCATGATGCCCTTCGTGAGCCCGCCGGCGATGAAAGTGAGTTTCCTGCGCGCGAATGGCGTGACCTACCAGTACAATCTGCAGCTGCCGTGCCAGGCGACATGCTTCATCGAGCCTGTGAAGCTTGGCGCCGAGGACTTCATGAAGCGCTGGGGTGCGCTTGAAGGCCAGGACCGCGAGGTGCAGGAGGTCGTGCAGACTGCGAACAAGATCGACATGACGCAGAGCCGGAAATGGCTCACGGAGCACCTTAAGTTCGCCCAGGCTGACGTAAGTTGTAGCCTTGGATGCTGACATTTGACCACGGGTTACCTAACTGCTATCTATCTTCGCGATTCATTTGCTTTACGACAGGGCGTGGACAATGGTGATGGATCGATCTCCATGGCGTGCACGTTTCGGACGGGCACAGCGGGTCCGAGCGGCGACAAGATCTCGGTCGGCTGCCTCGCGCGCGTGGAGGGCAACCCGATGACCAACTCGTACCGCCTCACCGTGCGCGCCGTGCATCGCGACATGAGTGTCGCCACGAAGAACTGCCTCAAGGCCGTACTCGCGTGAAGTTGATGGAAATACGGGCAATGAACCCTCGGATATCTATGACAGTTTTTACGAGAGCTACTAGTGTTGAATACATTCAGATATACAAATACATACCGCATGCGGAGAAATGCGCCCATTCGCTGTTATTATGGGCTCTTTGGCTCACCTTGAAGAGCAGATGCAAGATTTGACTGTGGTGCTCATGTGGGAAGGTGTGCAGGTAGCATGCGCGAATTCAGGATTGGGTGCTAACAGTATGATTAATATTGAGATTAGAAGGAACCAGCTGCGAGCAGCTATAGCTAGCTCCGTGTTGAAAGTGAGCTCTTCGCATTGATGGAGTGCGTGAACTGACTGAACGGATACTGTGCATGGCGACTCTGGGAATACGTGAGTCACTGCTGGGAGGTGGTCCGTTGGGAAAACTAGAAGACCCTCCTTTACAAAAGACTGACAGGGTACTGATTGACTGAGCCAAATTGAAAAGAGCACGTCACAAGTGTGCTCACAGGCAGGATGGATGAGTGATGAATCCGCTTTCGCGTGGAGGAACAAATAGGGTTTGAGTGTTGCAAACAACACCCTGAAGCTCTTGAAGCTTTGAACGTTGTTTTCCACAGAGCCACCTCCAACATTTTTTGAAGAGGGCAAGTGAAGGGCATGTTTCACCTCTCATTTTAAATATTTTTACTTGAAAAGGATATTCTTCTGAACTTTATCAGTGGTTAAACATAAAAAAATGTGATAAAAAGGATAGTTGTAATTAACAATTCAATAACGGAAGAGACACAGTACACAAAACTTGATCTGTCCTTCGAAGCGAAGCTTTTGTTTCAAACCAAACCCAAATTGCCTGGATCTATTCGAACACTATATTATACTTGGGCAGAGTGCGTGGGTTTTGATCAAATATGGGGTGTAGTAACACGTTCTGTAGAAGAGCTGGAGTATAATATGTTTGCTTTCTCAGAGTATTCGATGTGATTATTTGTGCCTCTTTCGGTTGGAAAGAGAGTCGCAAAACCTTCAGCACTGTACCGTCCACACATTTAATTTCGCCCACCCAAACATCCGACATTTGTTTTTGCCTTTTTTGCGCAGTGCCTTTCTATCATCAATATACCTTTCTAAAACGTAACATATATGTTTTATAACACAAATACCTGTCATAAAAGCTGATCTGAGACTGATCTCTCTCTATAACATCTTAAAATGTGCTAACTCGGATCAAATCATCCATTTCGGAGTGGCATTGAGTATTCATATGACTCTTATTACAGTACTTTTTCACAGCAAGCAGTCTTGATTTGACAAAAGTACTGATACAGCATCTTCTTGTCTTCGTTTCTCGCTCTTCCCGCTCCTCCTTTATCCGACAAAGTCGTCATTTCGCGCTGACTTTCTCCACAAACCAGAGTCCCACTGTACCATCCCGAAAAGTCAGCAGTACACAGTCAAAAAGCCAAGCCAAAGCCAAAGCCCAGACAACATGCAGAGTCAATCAAAAAGGAACGCCAGCTGTTATCCCAGCAACGTCCGCCCCTTTCCTCAATCTCACTCCTTCTGAGCGAATGGAACGACCGCCTGAGCGCGAATCACAAGCAAACCGCATTGTCCGCCCCTAACAATCGAACTCTCGCTATCGCTCGCTCGCCGTCTGGCACTCGCGTTTCTTCCCATACGACCGACGCGTATACGCTCGCCTCACAGGAAGGAGGAACGAACGCGCTCGCTCTTCCTGTACATTGCGCATCCATCCGTCACTCAATCGCGTTCAGATAGCTTACCGCCTGTCGCTATATTTAGCGCTGGCAGACATCTCCATCATCGTCGGCTGTATATCTTTAGAACTCCAGACGGGCGGAGATTGACTGACTTGTAGACATCATAAGAACCAAGACGGCATCTGCGTACCATGGCAGCGACAACGAAGCAGCGCAGGAGAATGGCGCGGCCGTCGACTACAGCGCTGCTGCTGATAGTGGTGATTGTGCTGCTGACTGCGAACAGCGGAGGCGTACTCGGACAGGACGCGAGCGCTGCTGGTGCTGGTACTACCACAGCAGCCCCTGCGGCTGGCGAGACCGCCGCACCGACGGCAACCACGACAGTGGCTCCTGTGACGGTAGCGCCTGCAGCTACGACGACGGCGCCAGCGGCGACAACTGTAGCTCCCGCGCCAACGGAAGCGCCTGCAGCTACGACGGAAGCGCCTGCAGCTACGACGGCGGCACCTGCAGCTACGACGGCGGCACCTGCAGCTACGACGGCGGCACCTGCAGCTACGACGACAGCTCCAGTGACCCCAGCACCAGCTGCTACGACTGTGGCGCCTGCGTCCCCGAGTCCGGAGCCGACGACAGCATCGCCAGCACCAACGACAGCATCGCCAGCACCAACGACAGCAGCGCCTACGACTGCACCGCCGCCACCACCAGCAGCGACCACGGCAGCGCCAGCAACGACACCCGCGGCTGTGACCGGGAATACTACAACTAACAGCGTCGCGTCGGCGTCACCGAGTCCAGAACCCACGACAGCAACGCCAGCGCCGACTCCAGCACCGACTCCAGCACCGACTCCAGCACCGACACCGGCCCCTGCGAGCCCTCCGCCGGTAACCGAGCCTCCAGTGTCCACGACTCCTCCAACAGAAGCCCCGACGACAACCCCGACACCGACAACAGCGACACCAGCGCCAGAGAGCCCATCGCCTCCGACTGAGCCTCCTGTCGCTACTGTCTCGGCCACGCCAACTCCAGCTCCAGCGTCTGTTGTTGTCGTGACCACGGCACCAATGGCGACAACCGCGCCATCAACTCCGACTCCGACACCGGCTCCAGAGTCGCCTCCACCGCCGACTCAGCCGCCGAACGCGGTGACAGTCGCCCCAGCTCCGACCACCACGGCTCCAGCGAAATCGACCCCGACACCAACGGTGAGCCCGACGACAGCTCCAAAGGAGGAGTCGTTCGCGCCGTCCAAGACGTCTTCAGTGACATCAAGAGGCAACTCGAACAAGGACAACAACAATGGTGATGACACTGACGACGACAACGCCAAGGTGTCAACTCCGGATCTGAGCACGCTCGACCCGATCGTCGACGGCGACGGCGGCTCGTCCAACAAGAAGTCCAACGGCGGCAGCAGCAGCAGCATCCTGAACGACACCAAGTCCGGCCAGGCCTCGTCGTCGATCGGCGGCACGAACCTTGCGATCATCATCGTGGGCATCGTCGCCGGCGTGGTCGCGTCGCTCTTCTTTGTGCGCACGCGCCACCGGAACAGCAGCATGCGCATGAAGCGCGGCAGCTCGCAGCAGCGCGCGCTCGACGCCTTTTTCCAGCAGAACGCGTCGACGACCGCGGCCGGTGGCGATGTGGCCGCAGCCTCGCTCGCGCGCCGCACTACGAATCCGTCGTCCATGTACAGCAGCGGGAACGGCAGCAGCGGCATCATCCGCGATCCACTGACACCGGCGTCCGAGATCGCGCTCGCGTCGTTCATTTCCAGGTCCACCGCTGCAGCAGAAGCCCAGAAGGGAGGCCGCTTTGACGACAGCGTGCTACGTGGCACCGCGGCGTTCCAGATGACGGGTCCGCTGCCGCCCTCACCTGCGGGCGATAGTTCGGACCGCTCGAGCCGAGAGAATGACGAGTTCGACTTGGAGTCGAACCGAAGCAGCAGCCGCATCGGGCTGAGCTTTGCGTCCTCGAACGACTCAAGCCAGTTCTCGCTGAATCCGAGCGAGGCGGATTTTTACCACCAGAGCGAGGCCGAAGTGTACGAGATCGGCGACTTCCGGTCCACAGGCGGCATGCCGTCGATGATCTCGGACACGAGCAGTGTTCATCGCGGCGACAGCACCTACTCGGCGTACACGAAGGAGTCCTTTGACAGCTCGGCGACTGACGACGACAGCCACCATAGTCACGTCGAGTCCGGACGGGAAGGCAGCGACTACCGCACGAGCAGCGGCGTGTATTCGGTCGGCCCGCTGTCGATCTCGAGCACCTCAAGCGCATCGTTGTCGACGCTGGCGTCCTTCATCTCAACGACTGGAGGAATTGGCAACACGGGCAGCAACCGGAGTCTGCAGCGCACCCACTCGCACGAGAGCGTGAGCAGCAGCGGCAGCGAGAGCAGCGAGGACTTTGACGACAACGCGTTCAGCATTGTGGATGCGGGCAATGTGGCGGGCGGCGACGAGTCCATGTGGCGCGTGTCGGAGCTGAGCGAGGGCGACATCTAAACAGCGGCTACTTTGGATTGAGTTTTGGTCGAAGTCGTACTTTTAAGTTATAGATGTGTGGCGGTGAGGAGTTTTTTTGAGACTACTGGATAGTCCAGCGTCCAGCGTCCAGCGTTAGCTCTAAGAGCTTTCGCTCTCCTCGTGATAACATGGAATGCCAATGCAATACGCTCTTAGAGAATATCATGGCTCAAGTTGAGTTTGTCTGTGGCTTTGTGTGTGTTTTTCGTAGCGCCATGACTGTGTTGGATACAAGAGATGAATGGAGCGACAGACATACAGAGAACGCAGCTTGGCGAATGCGAGCGAAAAGGACCACAAAGAATGCCAGGGCGACTGGTCATCATGTAAATCTGAATGTGTGTGTGTGTGTGTGTGCGTGTATTACAATGGCAACGAAAGCCTCCATCATCACCACAATCACAAATTGCCACACTCTCCGCTATAGTCGAACAGCTACTGTAGAGAGTGGTGGCTGCGATGGCTCCGGCGCATTCATTGACCTATTCTGTGCTGGCGGCGTGACTGTATGGCTGATTGGCTGGCTGGGTATCTACTGCGAGGCGTGCTCGGCGGTGATGCTGGCAGCACTGGCGTTCGCGAGCGCCTCGGCGATGCGATCGCGCGCCTTGAGGCCCTTGACGCCAAGCTCGCTCTCCTTCTTGATGCTCAGCAGATAGTTGTCGAGGCCGCCGGCCTTGTCGATGCAGCGCAGCGTGTGGGTCGTCACGTTCAGGCCGACCTTCTCGTCCAGCGCCTCCGAGTATAGGTGCTTCCACTGGTGGTTCACCTTCCAGTCGCGACGGGTCCTGTTATATACACATACACATATATACACACACATAGTCGACCATACGAATCAATACAAGCGCCGTAGGCATGCATATCCACCCTGTTTGATTAGCTTCATGAGATACGCACTTGCGCTTGGAGAAGCTGACGTTGTTGCCGAACGCCTTATCGCGGCCGGCGAAGAGACCGCGCGCCGCGCGACCGGAGATGTGCTGGTGCTTTGGTTTGGCGGCAGCGCGCGTGAACGCCTCCAGAAAGCCCATGGTGGACGCCGCAGTGAAGACCGACATGGTGGCTTGCTTGTGAGCTGCTCGCTAGTGTTGGTGACAACTTGCTGCTGATGGAAATGCCGCTTTCCGTTTGAGCCACTGACTGAGGGACGCTGTCTTACTCGGTGTCCGAGTAAGGGCTTACATATACAGTGAAAGTGATATCACTTGTGACAGAAGCGTACAGCGACTCGTTTATCTCTGATGAGACAAGCTCTCTTTATATTATTTTAGAAAGGTGAAGCGCACATGTTGCTGGAATGTCGCAACAACAATATGACCCTGCATTGCAGCAACATTCCAGCAGCATTTGCACTTCCATGCGTTCATTCGAGTGATGGTCTCCATCAGGACAAACACGCAATCCTTGCCCTTGCTCAATTTCCGCAGATCATCGTCTTTCTCGTCGACAGCCACAGACGAAGCATATTTCCCTCTCCAGTATCCACCCTTCGCACTTCTGGAGACCAATTGAGTTTGCGTCCGCGTCGCTCACTCTCCAATTGTCCACCAACTGCCGCATCAACAACAAACTCCAAACTCCAAGCGTCTGCTCATTCCTCAAGCGTACTACAACAGTCTCAACCATGACCAGCACCGCCGCCTGCGATACCACGACGCTCCCGTTGATCAAGGCGCTTGCCGAGATCCGCGTCGTTTCTCTGCGTGGGGTCGTGGCCAACTACCGCGCGCAGAAGACGCTCTGGTCCCAGGTTACGGCGTTCTGCGCTGAGCACGCCATCGAGATCGCCGGCGCGTGCTTCACGATCTACTACGACACGGGTTACAAGGAGAAGGACGTCGACATGGAGGTGTGTCTGCCGATCACCTCGGACGTCGCGATCTCCGAGAGCGTCGAGCTCGGCGACATCCAGCTGCGCACGCTCCCCGCGGTCCCCAAGGCAGCGTCGATCACGTACATCGGCAACTACAACGGTCTTCCCAAGGTCTACAACACGCTCTACGGCTGGATCAACACGAACGGATACGAGCCGAATGCGCCTGTGCGCGAAGTATACCTGAAGATGGACCCAGAGGATGCCTCAGAGGCCAGCTTCGTGACCGAGCTTCAGCAGTCGCTCGCGTAAAAAGAATACGATAGCAGTTGAAGAGGTAGCTACAGTAGCAGCCCAGGTCTCAATCGAGTGGCTAGGAGTGACTGAATGCATAGCATAGCCAACCAAAGAGCTCCTTGCATCTTTCACTGAAGTCATGACGGCGACCAAATCGATAAGCTGAGCAGTCAAGATCCGACTTCACATTGACGACACTCGCTGCCTTCGTATGCGTGCGTGCAAAGTGTTTGACATTGTGAGGGTGGGCGACATCTCCGCATTTAACTTGAAGTTTGTATGCTCAGTAGAAACTTTGATACATCCAAATGGGTTCAAAAGGTCGCCCCCTCATCTCATTCTTACCATCATTCTCGCACAAGATCCAATCTGATCCGCTCGCCCAATCAGATCGTTATCAAAAAATATGAAATGACTCATTACGAAGGACGCTTCGCGACATGTTGCCATCTTTTTGTCATTGGCATTTAAAGTCACTCTTCGATTCTCCAGATCTTCTACGAACACACTAAGGCAATTAGAAGCACTGATATCACCATGAGCGCGTTTGCATCTTCACCTACTTCTCTGTCCTCCGGTGCCAGCGAAGTCACAATTGTCCAAGTCCCCCACGTCCGCGTGGTCTCTTTGCGCCGCGTGATCGAGAGCTACCGCGCCCAGAGCAAGCTCTGGCAACAGCTGTACGCGTTCGCGAAAGACAACGGACTCTACTCGAAGGCGAATGGGTCGAGCCTCGTGGTGCACTACGACCCTGGCTTCAAAGCGAGCGACATCGACCTCGAAGTGTGTCTCCCAATCACGGCTGATGCCAGTGATGTACCTGAGAATGACGCGATCCACGCGCGAGAGTTACCAGCACACCCGAGAGCTGCATCGATCACGTTTGTTGGACCGTACACCGAGCTCCCGAGCGCCTACAAGGCGCTCTACAAGTGGGTCCACGACCAGCAGCACGAGATCGCTGGTCCTGTGCGCGAAGTGTACCACCACGAGGACTACGAGAACGACCCTGAGGGCAAGAGCTTTGTGACCGAGCTGCAGCTGCCGATCGCTTAATCCTTAAGTCAGTCAAAAGAACCATTTGTGCGGATTACAATTCAACCACATCAGATAATACTCATTCAGTTGTTGGTCGAGTTTGCATCAATTAGCTTCACTATGGCTTCTCTGTTGCCAAGTGCCTTCCTTGCAAAGAGGACACAACGCGCCAAGTGCTGACAATTAACCAGGATCATTCAGTGGTGATGATGAATCTGTTGACTCCTCGCCGTCATCGACGCCACCGAATCCATAGTCGCTGAGGTGCTTTACCGTTCTTATGAGAGAAGAAAAAGCACACATGCGTTATTCCATCATCACATTGTTATTGATAACAACGTGAGGATAGCATAGAGTTTGTGCGATGGCGGGCGTGAAGATGGAGGGCGCGTGTGGTATGGATTTTGTGGTGTATGCGTGTCATATGAGAATTTTGAGCAAATCTCTGGGAGAGAAGCGAGGGGAAATTGGGAAATAGTTCGAAACAGAGAGAGAGAATAAAAAAAGAGTTCGTTGTTCTCATTCAGGAATCATTGACTGCAGTATCTGAAGTGGTGATATGAGGAAGCATCGCGCATCAAGAGAGAACATGGCAACAGAGTCCAGTTGGTTTACTTGGGAAGAAAGACTGTGAAAACCTACGGTGCTGGTGAAAAAACGTTGATCAAGTAGCCTACGAACATTCAAAGTGATAACAGTGTAGGCCAAACGGATGCCAAGGAAATAACAGCATAAAATATCTTTTTTCTTCAAAGTGCTTTTCGCATCTGCGTTATCTTGCAAAACAAACTTTGTTTAAAAAATATATTGATCTGTAATACGTTTTCCTAAAGTATTGTTTTGTTGACTAAAAAATATTTGTGGAGGTGCCACGAGGGACTCGTCAATTTCATCTCTCATGACGAGATGGCGAAATCGCCATCCCATTCCACCGAGGCAAGTGCTGTTGGAGAGAGGAACCACATCACATGATCCTCTCTCCTGCTGTTATTCAAGACGACAGACTACAATCACTAATAGCGCGTTTCTCTGGGGGTTGTCCAAGACGCGCACCAACATCTCATCTCGCCCATTCATGTTTCTCCAGACCATCTGCCGAGCGTGCGAGCAACTAATGTAACACGCGCCTCGAATGTGTAGGTGTCCCAACAACGACAACACCAACTACTGTATTCGCACGCACACACAGATCTCCAATCAGTCTACCTACCGCCACGAAAGAATGAAAGCAATCAAATTTGAGCAATTCCTGGTTTTTGATTTGGTCCGACACACGCACGATTTCTCTCTCACTTTGGTTCCAGTTCAGAAACAGAAAATGAATGCGAGCCACGCCATCCGTACCTGGCTTCACACCCACTCACTCGCTATACGAATATGACGCGGCGGCGGTACGTTTGGTTCCCACAAGGAGCTTTGCTTTGTATCGGCAAACGTGCGTGACTTGGCCACACACTTTTGTTTTATGGTTGCTAACCCTGTTGCCACTACAGCTCTTGACACAGGCACAGGGCAGATGATGAGGAGAGAGAAGAAGCCCCTGAATAATTGGCGCGAGGTGTGTGCAACTGTTGGTTGCACTTGTGAAGCCATCACGAAAAAAAATACTCCCATCCGGACAGTTGGTGTGGCAGAGACGACGATCACCAACATGTGGCCTTTGATAATACATGCTGCTAGGAGTGTTTCAGGTTGTATGATGTTTTGTATATGGTCAATTCTATTTTGATTTAGAGTAGGTATTGTTTGTACTGATGACCAGTATTTTCATTTCTTGCTTTGTATTTGTAGTAAACATTCGAATTTTGACTATTTTGAAGAGGTGCAGCACTGCGTGGCTTATTTATCCCCAGCTGTGCGAATGTTGCGTTGCGTCTGCGTCCATACAAAGCATTTTGTTCTGTGTCGCCTCTTGAGATCCTCCACACTTTGCTTTTCGGTTTGGTTTGACTGCGGTCTGGTTGGAATAGAGAGAGAAGAAGGAAGAACGAAAGAAGCTCGCAGACCGCGCGCGGGCAGGCTTGTGCGGCAGAGAAAGCGTCCCGCATCTCATTCCCCACACAACAACAACAGCAGCAACAGCAGCAACAACAAGCAGCTCAAAGGCACTTGCTCACTTGCGCAGGTACGGTACGCCACCACACTCTCTCTTTGAACGCAGGAAGAAGCAGGCGCGAGCGGCAGCAACACAAGCAGAGCAGAGCAGCAAGAGCATACAATTTTGGCGCGTCACGCAAAGTCCAACAAACAACAAAGCACAAGCAAGCAAACAGACAAAGCACGAGTTGTTATCTTGCGCTTGCTTGCTGCGGGATTCCAGCGCGCACGAGAACAAGCGAACAAACAAACACATCCGCAAGCAACCACGCAAGCACAGCACAGCACAGCACAACAAGCAAGCGACACCATGGCGGACACAGCGGGCGAGCAAGTGCAGACGCTCAAGATGAACGACGGCCAATACGGTAAGCGCCTCTATCTACTTGATGCACGATGCTAAGCGCACGTCTAGCTCCACGCCTGCCCGCCCCCACGCCTCTCTCTATCTATCTCTGTCTGTCTGTCTGTCTGTCTGTGTCTGCATGGGCTTTGCCGTATTTGTATGGACTTGTGAAAGTGCGTTTGTCTGTATGAGCTGATTGCGCAATGGGGACGCATCCTCAAGCTTTCTCCTGCCGCCCCCCCCCCCGCATACACACACGTCCATGTCCGCGATGTGTTGGCACGCCTGCCTGCCTCCTATCACCTGTGGATTCTGATGGGTGACTGAGTTCTGATTGATTGAGTGGCTGGCTGGTGTGTTGGGCGTGTGGTGCTGGGGACGGATGGATGGATGCATCTTCCCTACTGTGCTTCTCTATAGCTCTCTCTGCATGTCGCTGTATTGATATTCACTGGATCTGTGTGTGTGTTTATTTCTTTGTGGGGCGGGCCAAACCATGGGTGCGTGCGTGTGGCTTTGTATCAATGCGTTCGATTTTTCCTCTATGTTTCACTTTGTTTATAGACGAGAGCGCGGCTGCCAGTGCAAAGGCTGGCGCTGGCGCTAGCACCGCCTTGGCAACAGCCTCAGCGTCTTCGTGGTGGGGGGCGTGGGTTCCGACATGGGGCGGCGGCAGCGCGGCCAACGCACAGTCATCACAAGCGCCGTCACAAGCGCGGCCGAAGGCGTCGAAGCCGCCGCTGTCGCAAGCCACGCTCTCCACGACCACGAAGCACTGGCTCAAACACTCACTCTCGTTCTGCTGCTGCTCCTCGTATTCTAACGTTCTGCTACACATGCCCACGCGGCGTTCTCCAGGCGGCGTTCTTCGTAAGTACGACGACCTCGAACTCCACCGTCGGCGCTCGACCACCGTGCTCCTCGACCCGCCAAGTACGTGCCAACAAAGCTGCAGTCCCTATATTAGCAGCTCTTTTGCGCATGTTCACGTGTCGACTTGCTAACTTCCGTGCTTGTGCTTATGACTATGGACGATTTGTTGTTGATTTTTGTTCGTAGACTCCTCGGACTCGGGCAAGGCGCTGAGCTTTGGTCGCGCGCGCAACTCGGGTGTGAGTCGTCTCTGGCGCTCGAGCACGTCGAGCTGCAACAGCAGCAGCTCCCATCCGAGTCCCAGCACCAATGCCAACCTCCACAGCATCAGCAGCAGCAGCAGTTTGAACGCGAACGTGAAGAGCGGCAGCGCGACCATCGGTCTGAGCAACAGAGGCGGCGGCGCTTTGTCTCCGTCTGCAGTCGACCAGAGCAACGGCAATGGCTCAACAGCTGAGCAGCTCCAAGCGCTAGGTGTCAGTGGTGCGAACGACAAGGACAGCAGTGCTGCGGTATCTGAGGTACACCTGCAAGCGGCACAACACGCGCACAATGGACACAACAGTCACAATCTCGACCACCTCCAGCCGCATTCAGAGAACGAACCGGCGACCGACTCGCAAAGCGGCAGCGAGGGCGCGATCGTGTCCGAGTACCAGGGCCATTTCTTTCCCGAGCACGTCTGGAGCCACGTGGTGCTCAAGATGACGGCGTTCTCGGACGAAGACACGGTCACGAGCTTTCGCTTCGGCACGCAGGGCGGCACGATCGGCCGCGATCCGGCGCTCAACAGCGCGAGCATCCCTGCGGACAAGCTGCTGAAGAAAGACACGCATGCGAAGATCCTGTACGCGCACGGCGGGTTCTACATCCAGAACTGTGATGAGAGCTCGAGCGGCACGTTTGTCCGTCTGGGACCGTGTGCCGAGGACGACGACGATGAGGAAGGCCGCATGCAGTGGCCGCTGGACCCAAACGTGGCGTTCCGTGCTGGCAAGTCGGATTTCCTGGTAACAAAATACAACGAGGCCGAGCAGACGCTGGAGCTCGCGGCGCTGAGCGGCAAGCTGCAGGGGTCGATGTTCACGATCACGACGGACGGTGCGGGTATTGGACGGTCTGCGGACAACGAGATCCACGCGGGCGACGGCGAGTTGTCGCGCAAGCACGCGGCGATCTGGTTCGACGAGCTCACGCACAAGTTCTACTTGATCGACCTGAACTCGACGAACGGCACGTTCATGAAGCTCGTGGGGCCGTACAACGAGCCGTACCGTCTCGAGATCGGCGACGATCTGCTGATCTCGCAGACGTGCGTGACCGTGAATCGGTTTGACTTTGGCGTGCATGCGAACATGGGGGCGCGCAAGCACATGGAGGACGCGCACACGATCATCCAGGACCTGAACATCGAGTCTCTGAGCTGTCTGGGCTTGCACCCGCAGTCGTATTTTGCAGTGTACGACGGCCACGGAGGCGCTGAGGCGTCGTCATTCTTGGGTGACACGCTGCATCACAACATCATTGACGAGTTCCGCTTCAAAAAGAAGAACTTTGACCCGCTGCTCAAGCTGCCACAGGAAGAGATCCACGCGATGATCCGCCAGCGCCTGATCTCGGCGTTCGAGAAGACGGACGAAGAGTTTCTGCACGATTCGGAGCGACCACAGGCCGGTAGTACCGCGACGACCGTGTTCATCGCAGGCAACCAGATGTTTGTTGCGAACGTCGGCGACTCGCGAACGGTGCTGAGTCGCAAGCGACTCGCGGTGCGGCTCTCGAACGACCACAAGCCGAGTCGACCCGACGAAGCGCAGCGGATACGCGATACCGGCGGGTTTGTGATCCACGGCCGCATCATGGGCGAGCTCGCGGTCTCGCGCGCGTTCGGCGACTCGCCGTTCAAGACCTTTGAGGTGCCTGAACCGCCACCGAAGGACGAGAATGGCGACGAGAAGGCCAAGCTGCGAAGCGACTACGACTCGCAGGAGCTGCCCGTGAACCCGAACGATATTCTGAAAGGCCCACTGGTGATCGCGACACCCGAAGTCACCACCACAGAGATTACAGGTTCGTACTGTGGCCCAGCATTTCTTGTCAGTATGAAATGGTGGTTTAACCCTGATGCCTGGTATGGTTTTGTTTTGGCTTGTAGATGACGACGAGTTCCTGTTGCTGGCGAGTGACGGTCTCTTTGACGTGCTGAAGGACCAGGACGCCGTGGACTTTTTGCGCCAGAAGATGGTCGAGCTACACGATGTCCAGCGCGCTGTCGAGGTGAGTTCGTCACGTTGTTTGATGGTTGTGACCTGCGGTATTGTGCATTGAAGCTGACCGTGCTATGAAATTGTGATCCGCGCAGGCGATGGTGGAGCACGCGATCTTCCAGCAGCGGTCTACAGACAACGTGACCGCAGTCGTAATTATGTTCAAAGAGCCCAAGGATTTCCAAGCAGCCGCATAAGAAGACGAGTGAGCGAGGACAAAGTGCTGTCTGCGCGGCTTTTTATATGAAAGAACGAATTCTCTGGGACCTCACGACGCTCATGCAACCACACACACAAAGTAAGTAATTAGGTTGTCTACCCTCATCCCATCTCATCCTCCCACACCCACGCTTTCTGGCAGCCAAGGGATAGAGAATATCAATCAAGACAGACAAGATCAAGGCGAAGGCAATAGGCAAATTAGATCAAATATCGTAGTAGGCTGTCAGCAAAAAAGAAGGAAATAGGTCGTGGTGGTGGTGGGTACGTGGTTCCCTGTGCCGCTTTCGTGTGCCTTTCCTCTCCCTTCTCGTGAGCAAAATAATAAAACAAATCTGCAAACCCTCATGGCCCGCGCGTCGTGCGTGTCTGGCTGCCTCTGCTCAAGTCGACTGCCCTTGTGCGCCTGGTCGACCACGACGAATGAGAAAAAGCCCGTCGTCCAAGCTTGGATCAGCAGCAGCAACAGAAGTCCAGAGAACTTCCAGGCAACCCAGGACAGTTAGTCCAGGGTGTTGAGTTTGAGTGGCACAATCGACTCGGACTCCTGGCGCGGCACTCCCGTCACACCTGCGTCAGTGAGCTTGCGCGGCAACGAGGAGACCGGCACGGACGGCAGCGTCTCCTTTCTCGGCGGTGTGACATAGTTCTTCTGCGAAGGCGACGACGGCGGTAGTGGTGGTGGTGGAATACCGGCAGCGACTATAGCGATCGACGATGACCCCGCGACGCACGAGAAGAGGAAATCCTTGATGATGCGGCAGCGCTCGAGCGTGCGCTTCTTGCAGCGGAGCTCCAGCGCCGTGGCGTGCGATCCGTCCTCGAACTCAAAGTGGATCTTGTAGCACCGCGTGTCGATGTCGCCGCTAAATTCGCCCGAGGCCTCGACGCGGATATCGACGATGTGGCGCAGCTCTCGGTCCACGCAGCGCTCGCGGCGGAGCTTGGCGATCAGACAGAGCGGCTTGGTCGAGCGGATGAGCAGACGGTTCTGTTCCTTGCTCATGAGGAAGAACTCGACGCGGCCGTTCGCGATGAGTCCAATTGCGATCGAGTACACGATGAACGCGACCAAGTACTTCCACCAGTCCTCATTCTTCTTCTCGGTCGCGCCGAGCGAGTTCGTGTACACGCGCTCGACAAACACCGACGTGGCGATGACCACTAGCGTCCCGAAGACCCAGTACGGCCATGGGTACGTGGTGAATCGGAGCTGTTTGAAAGTGGGGTGTTTCTCGGCGTTAGAGTACTACACACATGGTGCTCAAGTATCCGATTGAGCGCCTGCGTACCTCCTTGCAGAGTCCAAGCCCCGAGTCGCCGAAGAGATTGTCGAACTCCGCTTCATCGCCTCCCTGTGGGCCGGATTACGCACAAAGTCCCGCACAAAGCAGCAGATTAGTGCCAGGGTCAGTATCAGAGAGAAATGTCGAGCGAGTATCGAGCAGAGCCTACCTCGTTTTGCCCATTGTTCCAGCGATTTCTGGCGCACGAACCTTGCTGCGAGCGCTTGGCCATCGCTCGGCGGAAGCGCTCGAGCTGTCGGAGCGTCAGGCGGCGCTCTCGCGTCATGGTGCCGTCATCAGCTGGGGACGACGAGCTGGCGTCCGCGTTGCGCGTCTTGACCTCAAAGTTCACCTTCGAGCCATTCTTTGTCGGCATGGGGGCCGCTCGGCTACCCTGGGAACCTTGGCCATCCGTCTCCTCATCGTCGCCGTCGTTGATGTGGATCGCGTTGTAGCTCGTGTTGCTGTCACCCATGTCCGTGCCGTTGCTCAAGCCGCCATGTGAGCCCGTGTCGCTGCGCTGCTTCTTGCCAGGCAAGCCAACTTTGGCTCCGAGCATGTCTTCACCCAGAGACTGTCGGTAAGATTATCCGGACCTGTGTGTTGTGCGTGTATGGTGTGCGCTTGGGGAGCTGGAATGCAAAGTTACGTCACTGAGACCGGAGCTCGTGAATGAAGGAATGGACCAGAGAGTGAGAGCAGAGTCTGCGAGCGGCGTGCGGATGCTATTCTCTCAGGGTCTGCTGAAGATGACGGTAATTTTAGTTCCTCCCACAGACTCAGGGTTCCTGGTTGAGAAGCTCGCACATACGAATCCCAAGGCCAACGAATGGGAACGAGGGAGATATCTATTTTAGCGGTCAACAAGCGAAAAGAGAGAGAGAGCGCACGCGAGCGTGAAGATCCCCTCTCCTCTCCTTACCGGTCTCAGCATCTTGTCACCCCCGACGCCCGAATGGATACCCCGATGGACCGCTATGAGAGCGTTGAAATGAGAAAAAAGAGCACTCTGTGAAGGAAGCAAATGAGCTAGCTTACACGAATATCAGCGAGTCCTTTAAAGCAACTTCCTTATTGTCACAGTGCCAAGAGAGGAACTTACTGAAGGCGTTTACGATTCCCGAGCTGAGACGTGCCTGCCTGTCACTGGGGGTCCATCTACCACCTCATCTCAGCGAAACCTTTGAGTAGAATGTAGCGATCGAGTGCACAACGAGGCGTGACGCTGGGGTCTCACTATACTATAGAAGCTTCAGGTAGTGTACAGCTGAGAAGGGGACATGCCACCACCATAAAGTGATCATTTCGAATGGCGTGTTTGCATGGCATCAGCAGCACCACCGTTCATTTGTCTCACAGAGAAACCGGAAATGTATATGTAGCCATTTTGGGCTCAGGTGGGAGGATGGAAGAGACCACATGGCTACACTTTTTAATCATCATCATCGCTTTTGCCATCGCGTGCGACGAGGAACTCCCAATCCAACGTGTCGCATGGAAAGCCGAAGCGCCTGGCTGCTGAGAGAGATACTTTATGCCTCCCTTCATGCCCTTCATGGACATGATGCGGTTGGTGGTGCAGAATACAAACCAAAGCAAATAGACAGACATCGCCTGACACAGAACACAATTGTGATATTTTCCGCTCTGCATCTCCATGCGTACGTACGTACCCACTCTTGTGTGATTCTACTATAAACTAGCTATCCATATCTCAACACAACCTACTTATACTTCTCACCGCTCGACTCTTCTTCCATGCCAACCTTCGACTCCATTCCGCGCCCCCTCCGTCCAATGGACTCACCAATCGATCGCATTTCAAAACATCATGAGGAAGTGCAGCAGCTGCGGCGGAGACGAGGACGACTCGGGCTGCGACTCACAATCGGACTCAGTGATACTGCTGCTCACGCTCGCTCTACTGCTATGACTAGTATCTGAGCAAACCCCTCGAAATCTGAAGCTCAGTCCCTGGTATCCAGTGCGTCTTCGCTTCAGCAGATTCTCGAGCGCTTCGAGTTCCAGGTCTTCGCAGTCGTCGTCCTCGCCGAAGAGCTCGGCTTGGCAGGGACCGTTGCAGCCGCAGTGCTTGGCCCACCTGCGCTCTCGACCGGATCTGGTGGTGGAGGTTGTGGAGTGCTGGGCTGGTCGCTTCAGACCTCGACGAACAGCGGGGTTCCCATTCTCAGGACCAGGAGTGTGGAGCCTGGATGGACTGCCGTCTGGGCTAGTGCTGCTGGCTTGGTGGTAGTGCTGGCTGCGGCCGTTGTGAGAGGTGTGCTGGTGGTGTGGGATATCCATTGCGTATTTGGGAATGACTGGACAGTTGAGAGTGAGTGAGTGACTGAGCACAATGAGATGTGACGTGACGCTTCCCTGGTAATGAGTCGTTGAGAGAGAGCAAGAGCATTCGTTGAGAAATGGGGCTGAGCGACAGACAGACAGGAAGCCTCACTCACGCCTGGGAGCCACACTCACCCATCTCATGACGGAAAGAGAGAGCTCACGAGGCAGCAAGTCATCTCTCCCAGTTTACGTTGAAACCAACAGCAACAGCAAGATGTCGCCCACCCCGATCCGCGCGCCATTTTGCGCCAACTCGAACTTGGCTTGGCGCGCACTTTTTGGGAGGCAGCTACAATGCTAGCGACATCTTAAATACGCATATTTTATAAATACGTAGCATTATCAGTGTAATTACCACAATATCACTTTTTAAATATGAAAACAAATTAAATCTGCACCTTGATGAAGTTGTGAGCTCTCGAGCCCCACACACCTCACCAACCTGCCACTATCGTCGAGCTGGGCAGCAGAGTATGCGAACTCACACGCTTAGTGAAGCGTACTTGGAGATAGCTGCTCAAGGCGCTTCTGTCGTGTACTTGAGTATTTATCGGGCAAAATTGGTTCCAGGAACGCCTGCTTGCCGGTGGTAAGTAGTAAGCACCTCTCTTCGGTACCTAGCTGCTTCGCATCCACAGCGTCCCTGGCTTTCATAATATATTTCTCGCTCTTGAAGCTTAATACAAAACTTTTGTTTCACACACTTGCACACACATACTTGCACATCACTCAACCAGCCACCGACCTAACTTCCTATTCTATCAGCACCTGTCATGTCATGTCAGCTCCTTGGTCCGTTCCGTTCGAGTCGAGTCCAAGAGCTGTCTGTGCTTTGAGCTGCTCCTTATACGTCGTAGCTGCTGTTGCTCTCGAAGGACGACGCGCTAAACTCCCCATCATCGTCGTCATCATCGAACCCGTAGCTGCCGCTGACGATGTCGTCGTCATCATCAGAGCCATCGGAGCTTGAGAACGATCCGCCGCTAGCTCCGAGCCCGTCGTCGTTGTTGTTGCTGTGGTCGATCTGAAGGAACGAGTCGTTGCCGATACTGGACGCGATATCGCTCGAAAACGAGTTCCCGCCATAGTCTTCACCATCGCTGTCGCTGTCACTATCGATCTCTCCATGGTGATTTCGAGGAGTAGCGCCTCCACCATCACCACTCCCATCGACGTCGCTGAAGACTGTACTGTTGAAGCGACTCGCGTCTAAGCCACTGCCATTGTTGTATTCGCTAAAGTCTCTCACGGCGGTACTCCGACCAAACTCGGAGAAATTGGTCGAGTACTCGCTATAACTTGACGTGCTCGCACTGTGGTCGTGCAGTCCGCTTGAGACCTCCGAGTCCTTGTATTGGTCGTCGTCTTCGTAGACCGCGGTCTCCCGCGATTCGGAGCCGACTGAAAACACCACTGAGATCGCGTCCGACTCCCCCCGGTCGCGCGTGTCGGGGGCGTTCCATTCGCTCACGCTCGGCATGTCGAATGTCGACTGGGAGTCAAATGAGCTCGAGCCAACGCCATCCTCTTCGTCAGAGGATGAATCGTCGCTGCCAGACACGTCGTTCTGAACTGAAGAGACCAGCGCACCAGGGTACAACTCGCTTAGCGTGGGATTGGGATCGTAGAACACGGACCCACTCGAGTCGTTCGTTTGGTCTCGCGATGATGTTGAAGAGTGCTGGCTTGGGTAGTGACCGCTCGCGCCGCCGTTGAAAGACTCGGTGTACCCACCGCCGGCCATCGCAATGTCGCTGAGCGGGGTGAGCACATCAAAGTTCGGATCGTTCAGGTCGATAGGATCGGAAACTGAATCGACAGTTGGGTCGTGGCCATTATCGCTCACGTTGCGTCCCGGAGGTCCACGTGCTATTCCCGCGGCGACCGCAGCCCCAGCTCCGCCAGCAGCAGCATACGCATCGTATCCTGGGTTTGGACGTCGCGACGGCGAGAGCTGCTGGTACTGACCCTGAAGACTTCCGCGACCAGTGGTCGGCGGCGGTCGCTGCGACGCCGAATCGAACTCGCGCTTGATCTCCTCTTGGCGCTTTGCGGTCTTCACGTACACGAAGATCGCGCCAGCGAGCACCGTGCCGACCACACCGGCGACGATGATCGCGAGTGCCACCGAGTTGTTCCCTGAGCCTGACGACTGCGACGTCGTGTCAGCACTGACAGCAGGATCCGGGGTCGACGACACACTCGGGAGTATTGCCGAGGTCGACTCGACTACCGGAGGTGTCTTCTTTGGAGTTGGTGATGACGTTAGACTCGGAGTTGGAGTCGGACCGGAACTAGGAGTCGGGCTAGGACTTGGACTTGGGCTTGGACTTGGGCTTGGACTTGGCGAGGAGTCGGGCGCCGGCGTTGGTGTCGCAGTGAGCATCATCGCCGGCGACATTGTCAGGCGCGGCGTCCTGGTTGTCGGTGTCGGGGACGGGGATGGCGGCGCGGTAGTAGTTGGCTCCGGCGTCTCGGAAGGTGATGGCGCGGGGGTCGCAGGAGCAGAGGTCTGCGGCTTGGGCGTCACCACAGGCGGCGCAGTTGTGGCTGGCGGCGGCTTTGTCGTCACTGGGGGCGGCGGAGCAGTCGTAGTCGGCGCCTGTGTCGTCTGAGATGGGCGCGGGGTCTGCGTCACGACGGGCGGCTGGGACGTAGACGGCGGGGGCATCACCGTCGAATTCGAGCTTCCAGCACCAGCACCACCTCCTCCGGCACTTGCGCCTGAACCTGTACTCGTCTGCGCGTCACAGCCCTGGATCCACAGCGAAGGTGCGCACGCCAACAGCACAATCGTGATCAACAGCGGCAGTCCCAGGCGAGGTTTCCGTCGTCGATGTCGCTGCTGCTGACACCTGTGGTCATCCTGTTGCTGTTGTGAAGGGTATGCTACTGATGAGGAGGAAGAAGAAGAGCCGCTCATGGTCGCGCTTATAATACCAATCGCGTTCTGTGTGTCGATCGGTTGAGTGTCGACGTGAAGACGCCGACGAGGTGTATTAGTCGATCGAATGCAGTCCAGCGTAGCGCGCGACGTGTCCCATGTAATGAATGAATGCACCCACACACTTGCTCAGCTGCTGGTATATGCAACGCAATGGACACACACACACACGTGGCCGTGCCGTTAATAGAGCTTTAGTCGTTCCTGTTCCGCGCTCCCTCGCGCGTCTCCTCTCGATATGTCGAGCGATGGCGATGGCGATCGTAATGAGCAAGCCAAATGAATAAAGAAGCTCTCGGAAAGCCAATAGAGACAGAGTGCTGGCGTTAAAAGCGGGAAGACACAGTGTACCAGGATGCCATCTGCTCAGATACGCAGCCTCCAAGTGTGTGGACGGACGGATAAATGCATGTAGAGGCCAGGGCACGCTATGTGTGTGTATATGTGGAATCTTCATACAGTATGTACGCACTCGCCTCTGCGTCAAGCGGCTGGGCGCTGACTCTCCACTCGCACACTCGTAATGGGCGTCAGCCATTGGCGGGAGTAATGACGGCAGAAGCCATGTGGCAACGCGAAAGCTTTTTAGGTCGAGGACACCTCTGATAACCTGTATATTGATAGTGCTAGCATTTTAATTTTTATAAAGAGCTATGCTACATTACGAGTGAATATGGCTCTATGAGGGAGACTGGGTATGGTTTTGAAAGGGTTTATGCAGTTATAGATGTGGTGGTAAAGAGGGAAGAGGAATGTAAAGGAGCTGATACCGTTAACTCACACTTGCTTGACTTCCTTGGGTTCTTTATCACCCGCACTTTCTTTCGGCTCCTATCCTCGCAATGCGACGACATGAACATGAA
This sequence comes from Globisporangium cylindrosporum, assembly GCA_038050675.1. Lineage (NCBI taxonomy): Eukaryota > Oomycota > Peronosporomycetes > Pythiales > Pythiaceae > Globisporangium > Globisporangium cylindrosporum. The sequence continues at coordinate 2,150 of JALBZD010000221.1, read as the reverse complement.
CATAAACATTTGTGGGTAAGTGGGCGTCAACCCCATGAGGAAGGTGTGCAGCAACGCTCGTTTCCATGGAGTAACTCGTTCTTGCCGGCGATCTCGCAGTGCTTGAGCGCCTTAACCGTCCGCTATAATCCTTGATCGTGAACTTCTGTACTCGCTCGTACTTGTGCTTGTGTAGGTGAGAGGGGTTCGGACGTAGCTGAACGTGCAGGTGGCAGTGAAAGTCATCGGGTTTTGACCACCATTGATCGAGAACTCGCGAGCGATCACCAGCGGGCTGCTCCCTTTCGGGATGTCGAACATCACCGCTGCGTCGCGGTTGTCGTACTTGATCTGGCACTTGACGTCGGTGACACCCATGGGAAGCTTGTCCGCCACGCTGCCCTCGAAACCGAGGCTCGGGAGGTAGTTCAACTTGAGCTCCGCAAAGTCGCTGCTCTTGAACAGAGGTCGACCAACGAGGTGATGCTGGGTGTCACGGAGAACGTCGATTGGGACCACATGCTCTGGAACTTGTCGCACACCTTGACCGCGTTGTTCACGTTGAGTTTCACGAAGAAAACCTTCTCGTAGAGCTCGCCGCCGCCTCCCTATTTCTTCGTTCTTGGCGTGGTTGCATCGCTGACGCCGCTCATTTCGAAGTTGCTGTAGCATGCGCCAGACGCCCGAGCACAACAATTGGCAAAGATCATCCAACTCAATGGTCAAAATCGTCTGCTTGCTTGTTGGGACTCCGATCACGGACGAGCAGATGAAACTCGCTGGCATGCATACAGGCATTTGATGACAGGGTCCTTGTGCGGCATTCACATGTTCATACATGTAATCAGTTGTCATCTCAAATACGACCAACGGATTCACTGTCAATGAGGCACAGAACCAAACAAAGTGACTGCTCGCACGGAATGAACGACTTCGATACATGGAGGTGGAGGGACGCGTGACTCAAAAGAAGTTGAAAACAAACAAAAAACAGCCTCCAAAGAGCCACCACCACATTTCACCCTCAAGAAGGCGGAGGTTTCGAGCGTGGGAAGCCAACGGCAGACTGATGAACCGCTCCTGCTCGTCAGCCGGCGCTCGCCACTTCAAATGAGTATGTGTTGTTGCTTGTGCGAAGGTCCAGCCAATATCACCAGAATGGATCTGCCCATTGAGAAGGCACTTGAGACCATCTGACCAGGCGATGTGATCTTTCAACTGGAGCCTCAAGACGTGGGATCTTGGTGAGCATCTAACACAACTGGAGTATTTTTTTATTCGCCTGTGGTGGATTTTCGAAGTAGACCCACTCCGCCACTAGTGAACCAGTCTTCTCTGTTGTAATAGTCTGCGATGCGATGCGATGTCACCTCTGACGGATGGATTGGGGAAGATCTACAGCAATGGTCGTATTTCACGCCCGCCCACTGTTAGCTGACAGGAACTGAAACAAAGAGAAGCGTTAGAATGGCTCGATTTACATTTGCACCTAGTTAAAGGACGTATTCGGAATAAGCACGCGGACGGTGGATGGTCAACAGCGATGGCTCAGCAACGAGTGCAACGAAAAGGCGGTAGTTCCAACGACATTGGAGGCTGCTTGGCCCACCTTTCGACTGGACCAGACACTTCCAATTGCGTCACCGCCGGAGCAGTGCAGTGGGAGGTGGCATGTCTTGGAGCGCCTAGAGAGCGATCACATAAAGTCGAGAAGGCGTGCTGTCTGTCGGAGGTCGTTGCCACCCATTCACATGCGCAGATATCAAGATTCCACAGGACACGAGAAGACGGAGGTTACTGAATTCTCCACCATGCCTGGTCGCTGACAAAACGTCCAATGCGAGAATCCGCAACCTCTGACACCTGGCTTATGCGAGGTTCAAGGCGGCGCCGGTTGAAGAATGTCAAGCAGTAAGCTGCTGTGTAGTGGAGCTGTGGTTATTTTATAAATGCAAACATGCGTGCACGTTTCTCTCTCATTGCGTCACGATTCGGGAAGTCGCCTTGAGCACCCACGCGACTTTACGGAGCAGCAACAATGCCACACGTACAGATAATGCATGACACAACGTTTGGTTAGCGCATGAATAACAGTGGACCTGGCGAATGACCTCAAGGATCCAAGCACTTTAGTCGTGTCCTTATCGGTGCGGCTTGGTTGGCTGACGAGG